>MCJB01051341.1:124008-139283 GCA_002018475.1 Nicotiana obtusifolia | reverse complement strand
CCCCCCCCCCTGAAGTTAAGATCATGCTCTCTTGAATTCTTCTCTAATCTAAACATGGCTTTCCTAAGCATAGCATAGATAGTAAATAGAACCTAACTGATGGCTAAACAATTAAGCAATTAATCACATAATTGAAGAAATAACCATATTTTGGTGAATTGTAATTAAGGTTAAGTCAATGTTAAACAATATTCATGGCTAAATCACAATCCCGGAACTATGGGTTTTAGCCACTCATGATAGTATCAAAACAAATTCACAAGTGTTGAATAATTAAAATACTGAGAAAAGATGAAGAAAACTGAGATATCTCGCTCCTGGATGTTCCTCGTGTGTAATTTTCCTTCAAAGTGGTGTCATTTTCTTCAAAATAGGCTTAGTCTTGCTTTTATATGCGTTGGGTAGGTCTTGGGCCGAAATAACCCTGTCCCAGGTAAAGTTGGAGAAATTCCCATCACCAGCGCCCAGGGCAGCGTGGGGAGCTAGCCCTGGTGCTGGCAAATTGAGCATTCTGTAAACGGCGCCACAGGTGGCGTGAGGCACTGCCTGTGGTGCTGGAATTCAACATTTTCCATTTTTTTCTCCGTTTGGCTCTAATCTCGCACCTTTCGCCCCCTATTGCCTCCGGATGATTCCTACATACAAAAATACCACGACTTAACATAAATCAATATATTTTACATCTGAAATCTATGAGACACGAGTAAACATGAGGTGATATATATATATATATATATATATATATATATATATATATATATATATATACACTTTAAGCTAAACATCAACACCGCACACTTAGACTCTTGCTCGTCCTCGAGCAATAGGACTATCAAATGTACCCCAACTACATACAGATCTCAACTATAGAGGAACACTTCAATTATTATTTTTTACCATACACGCTACCCTTGACTATGATCGACACCGGCAATCAAGCATGAACATACAAAATTCACATTCTTCCCGTTTTAAACATGCCCAAGTCTATTATTTCAATTCAATCAATTCAAACAACCTATCTCTCACCATCCTACCTCTTTTAGTGACTAAGTGCCTTAGGAGGTAAAGGTTCAACAATCTCAAAGTAAGAACAAAATAGGGGTACGGCTTGTAATGTGGGTGCCAAAGAAAAGGTCAATAGGCTCAAAGGGGCTAGCTACGGAAAGTTTTATTATTAAGTGACAAGCACAACTACGATCAAGCAAGAAACGCCTACGCCATCTCCTAGACTAGCACAACTTAATGATTTTGCTTCGATTAATACACCGGGCAAGTTCTAGACTGCATAGGGTAGAAAAGAGAATCACAATTCCTTACACCCACATTACACATGACTCAATCAAGACGGTTCTGTTCAACTCACAAGTCAAGCAAACACATATAATTGAGAAATTTTAAGAAAAATTGCACTATGTGGCATACAAGTCAAAAAACTGAGAGAGGCGTCACAGAGTAGGCTATTTATTTTACGCAGGCATCACAATTCAAATAAAATGTACGGGAAGATAGATCGCATGCCATAACCTAATGTGCCAGCACCAAACACTTCAATAGGTATCTCAGAGCAACTCATTTTCTTCCTAACCTACTCCTAAAAAATAATAATGTACCCGGTTCTAGCTACACTCTTGGAAAAAACCGGCGCCCAAAAAAAAACCAAGGGATACTACATAACTATCCTAAAATGAAATAAAAAAATCTTTTTGGTATTTTTAATCGAACTATTTCCCTCATAGAAAATTGTCAAACAAATCCAGCGTCGGGAAAAGTCCGAGCTTTTTTATAAATTATTTTCTTTTTGTATTATTGTATTTTTTCTTTCTTTATTCTAAAACAAACTAGACTAAAAACTAGACTAAGTAAAAACTAATAAAAACAAACAAATTGATACAATTTATACAAAATACATCACAAGAAGTAGTTCTCCCACCCCACACTTAACATATGCATAGTCCCCGATGCATGTGAAAATGTAAAGCAGAGTAGGGCGAAAAGAAAACTCCTTGTTAGTAGGAGTCCTCCTCCTCAGCATGTCTGTCATCCGCAGCTCCAGGCTCAGTATAATCATCAGGTCCTAGAGGCACCAAAGCCATGGGACCCCTTGACCTTATCACCAATCTCATCCTCCGTGTCGGAGCCATTGTGAGTGTTCTCGTCCTTCGACGGGTGAACGGGGCTTCCAGGTGCAATCCCCAACATCTCTTTGGAAACTAGACAAATCACTGCGTAAATGCATACGCTCCTCGTCTGATACACCTATCCTACTCATGATTACATTTAAGGAGTTATAGAGATACCTATTGAAGTTCTCATGTCTTTCATTCTGTGTTGCCTGAGTGAGCTTAGACGTAGTTGATGAGCGCAAAACACACGCTTAAATTCTGCTTGCTAATCAAATATAGTATAGTATAATATCGTATCCACAGGAATTGGATTTAAATAGTATTCTCGTAGTTTCTAGCTTGAATGCTACCCAAGATGATCAACTATTGAGATTTAAAGCTATTGACTAATGACAATCGAAACTAGGAAGAAGCAAGAAAGTTATCAGTGGGAGAAAATAGGGTTTTGATAGGATAGGTGAAAGATAATGGTTCAAGATCTAACTCTAGATAATTCACTTCTAATGTTCAAGTGAGTCTCTCGAATTCACTCAATTATTAGTTCAAACATTCAGCAAAAACTCCTTTCTCAATTAAGTCTTAACCTTACAAGATGAACCAATTTAAGCACGTGAAGATATGCAAGAATGCATAGTGGATTGGTCTTTAGGAAAACTTCTTTCGATTATTCCCCTAACTAGGTTTAATCAATGATTCAACTAGCCTCTTTCGATTACTTAGAAGAATATATGATTTCAACCAACAAATAATTCAAAGATATCACAATTTATGCGTCTCTCGATTACATGAATTAGTGAATATAGATGCAATAATTAAATCATCCAAAAACGCTTCAATACATAAAACTAGAGTTATAATCCACAAACAATCATCAATACACCAAATCCATCAAATCCTAAAGGGAACTACTCTATAGATATGGATAAATTCATCACGAATAAAGTTAAAGTATAGGAAAACATAAATTCAATCAAAACTCGTGTCTTGAGTGAGGAAGGAATGATGAAATCTTGTGCTCGTGTTCTTCCAACTCCTCTTTAGCCTCCTTAGGTCGAGTATGTGTCAAAAGTCCAGGAAATAATAGTTCCAAGTATTTATACTAAGTAGGGTCGGGCCTACAAGAAACCACCTTCTCTTAGCCGAAATAGGATATTTACTATATAAAAAATACACAGGCACGCCGCATGGAGCGACGCGCTATGCGGGGCATTAGTGCGGATCTAGAGAGCTATCTTCTGATAGATAGCAAAATTTGTCAAGTGTGGCGCCCCACGCGCCGCGGAAGTGGGGATTTCTTAGAGCACGGATCAAACTTTGATTTTTGACGTCCAGACTTGGTCCTCGACCCCCAAACACGATCCCGGCTTAATCCCTTGGGCTTTTACTCAGACTTCAAAGCTCCAAATAGCTCGAATTAGCTCCACAACATCTACATCACTCGGAATCACTCCTACAAGGCATAATACACACAATAACTGCAAAACACTCCCAATTAAAGCTCAAAACAAGTAAAGTGTAGTGAGTTAGAGTGCAATAAGAGACTAAAATATGGGATTATAGTATACCATCAACACCCCACACTTAAACCATTACTCGTCCTCGAGTAATCAAACTACACTTTATATAAACACGACCTTTTTCAACAACTCTCATAACTCATCACACCAAGAATATTTAAAATAGATTAAGTACAATACTATAACATCCTAGCCTCAAAATTTGACTCAAAAGCACCACACATTATTTATAACCCGCTCACTTACTCTAAAACAGAGGACAAGCATTACCTTTTCTTCGTGAATCAAGTGCCCTCACACAATAATAGAGAATAGTTCCACACACAATGAAAATTAAGAACAATTAGGAAATCAAGATAGAAAGAGTTCTCTCACTCTCAGAAACAACATTCATATGCCACAAAAGACGTACCGTAGGCTTTCATGTAGTGTACTCAGTCAAGGATCAAGTGGGATTTATTTGGTTGTACTGTAGGCTACAGGGTGAGTAGGATACATTTAGATATAAGAGTGACTACACCACCCTAAGTACATTAATACGTATAATTAACCATTCGAAACTCCACACTTATGTCAAAGCAAACTCCACCTTCACATCAGTATACATTAACTCTCTACTTCTTTAAGCAGAATTACATCAAAAGTTACCACTATCAAGGAACATTTTTTACAATCATACACTTAATTTTTTTTCTTTCTTTTTCAATTCAAGTGGCTCTTATTTTTTCAAAAAATTGCACCTTCTCCTTAATTCATTAGTTCCCCTCAAAGCCAAACCAACCACCCCCACACTTCAACTTTTACAAAGTTCATAGCAATTTCAAGTGCTCACGAGAGGTACAAGGTTCAAATAGAAGGTCAATTCGAACAAATGGGTAAGGCTTGTAATGTGGTTGCCAAAGAAATAGGATTACAGGCTCAAAGCAGTTAACTAAGATACATAACAATTAGGTGGGTAAAGGCATATATCTGGCTCAACAAAGAAATGCCTATATCACTTCCAAAACTGAATAAACTACTATTTCACTTTGCAAACATACGGGGCAAGTTCTAGACATCAAATGCAATGCACAGAATAACACAAAAATCTCACACTCACATGGAACATAACTAACTCAAGATTGGATTATCAAGACCCTCTAGTCAAAACAGTTAAGCAAAGTTAAGATCATGTAGTTTAAGGTACTTATACAAGAGTCAACAACTGATCCTGAGCGTCATAACTAAAGCACTTACTATTCTCAAGGTATAATAAAGTTAAGAGATATTGCCTTCAATTCAAATCACCACATAAGTTTTGCTACTCCTAATAAAAATAAAAACTAACTGCACCCGGTTCAAACAAAACCCTTGAAAAAGAACCGTGACAAAAAGAAAAACCAAAGGGACTTTAATCCCTCAAGAAACCCATCGAATAATATCCATCGTCGGGATTTTATGGTTTTTCCAAAAAAAGAGAAATTCTATCTCTAACTACTAAAACTAACAAAACAAAAACTACTACTAATATACATACACATACATACAACATGTCCCCCACCCCACACTTTAAGTTGTGAAATGTCCCCATGACACACAATTAAAAAGCATAAGGTAAAGGAAACTTTCCTGAATATCTAGTCAGGGTCTGAGTCAAAGTCAGGCTCCATTCCCCGCGCCCGACTAATGTACACATCCATGCAGATAGCTTCTTCTCAGCCTTTTTGGGGTACACCCCACACTTATCTTGCTCACTCAGTGCAACCTTCTCTTTTGAGCCTTCCATCTTCCCCTCAACACTCGCAGTTGGTTTGTCTTTTTGTGCCCCATTTGCTACAATCATCTCAAAAGTCACAATATGCTCATTACTCTAAGCAAGAGTTTTCTCTCGTGTATATCTAGTATAGCTCTTCCCGTTACTAAGAATGATATTTCTAGGATGAAGGGGACCTCCTTGTTTTCCTCCATATTCACCACTATAAAATTCGCAGGAAATACGAACTTATCCACCCAAACTAACACATCTTCCACTATCCCCTCAGGTGTTATAGTCGTTTGGTCTGCCAGCTGCAAAGATATTGGCACCGACCTTATCTCTCCAATCTCCTTCTCTAGTTTCCTGTAAATAGATAGAGGCACTAAGTTAATTGAGGCACTAGAATCACATAAAGATTTATCAAACTTTATAGTTCCTAATGAGCAAGGTATAGTAAAACTCTCTGGATCTCCACACTTTTATGGGAGTTTCTTTTGCAATATAGTGCTATAATTCTCTGTGAGCTTGACCACTGAGATCTCCTCGATCTTCCTCTTCTTTGTTAGGATCTCCTTCAAGAATTTGGCATAAGAAGGAATTTGTGGGAGCACTTCTGTGAATGGTAAGTTTACATGAACATGTTTTAGCATATCCAGAAATCTCTCAAATTGTTTGTCCAGCTTTTCTCTATATAGCTTTTGAGGGAAAAGTAAAGCAGGCATTTGCTTGCTCTCTTCAAGTTCCTCCCTTCTCAATTTTTCTTTCTTCTTCTTTTTCTCAGATTTAATCTGGCCCTTCTTCTTTTTATCATCATCACCTTTCAGCTGCTCCCCACTTCCTTTTTCAAGTTTCACCTTATTTTGGATCGAGGTGGGGTCTTTTAACACTTGCCTACTTCTCAAGGTTACAGCATTCACTGTTTCTTTGGGATTACTTTCAGTATCAGTAGGGAGAGAGCCTGGAACCCTCTCAGATAATATTGTTGCAATTTGTCCCACTTGCTTCTCCAAATTTCGAATTGCTAACCCCGTAATTCAAATCTTTCATCAGTTTTCACAATGAAGGCCTTCATGAGATCTTCTAGACCAGGCTGATTGGGTTGTTGAGGCTGAAATTGCTGCTCGGCTGATTCATAAAATCAGGAGCTCCTTGTCCCTGAAATCTAGGTTTGTTTTGTTGCCATGCATTTGCGGTACCCCCCAAGTGAACTCCATGAAAATCTGGGGTGCTTCTGACCCATTGCATTAAAGTTGTAATTTCCCACAGCATGCACTTCCTCAGTTGAGACTTGACACTCATGAGTAGGGTGTTCTCTTCCACATATATCACAGGCTGCATATAGCTCACTTTGTATTGTAGCCAAGGTCAGCTTCTTTATTTCTTTCGCCATAGCATCAAGTTGTACCTGCACAGATGTATTAGCATCAACTTGGTGAACACCACTTGCTCTTCTTCATTCGAAACTCTCAGAGGGCCACTGGTTAGCATCTTCAGATAACTCACAAGAATTGTAACTATCTCCTCTGGAGTCTTCTTAATCAAAGGGCCTCCAACTGCATTGCTCAATGTTCTACGGGGGGCCGATGTCAATCCATCCCAAAAGTCCTGGAGTTGCATCCAGAGTTCAATTCCACTATGTTGACACTTTCTAACAATCTCCTTAAACCTCTCTCATGCCTCAAACACATTCTCATTTTCTTTCTGGCAGAAGTTATGGATTTCTCTTCTAAACTTGCATGTTTTAGCTAAGGAGAAATATTTATCAAGGAATTTTCTGGTCATCTCTTCCCATGTTCTAATTTATCCTGTGAGTAAGTTTCGAAGCCACTACTTTGCATCATCTTTGAGTGTGAACGGGAATGCCCTTAAGTACACTGCATCTTGTGACACACCATTATTGAAAGGTGTTCATAATATCCTCGAAGTCCATTAGATGTGTATTTGGATCTTCGTTCATCTTCCTTCTGAAAACACAGCAATTCTGAAGGGTTTGAAGCAACCCTTGCTTCAATTTAAAATTGTTGGTTACAATTGGAGGTGGTCTCATACTTAATAATCCTTGTTTATAGACCGGTCTAGCATAATCGCACAATGATCTCCCAGGCATAGGAGCTATATTTTCGAACTGGTCTGCAGCCAAGGGTTGATTTTGAGTAATTCTCCGACCCCTCTCTTCTTCATAGATAATTTGTGCTTCTCTAATAGCTGCTTGCTCAGCATCCCTTGCAGTGTTTTCCCGTTGTTGGGCTGCCTCTCTTGCAGCCAAATCTACATTATCATCACCATTTCCAACCATAGTTTCTTTGGTTGAGGATTCCCCAACCTTTTCTAACATCTCGATGAGATTTCTTTCCTTCCTCAACTATCGCAGTTATTTTTTGTATCTCTGGCTTGTATGGTTCACTTCTTTCACAGAAGCTCGAGCCATGCACCAATCTTAACCTATAACATGCGCACAGCCAAAGAACACCAAACGTAAAAAGAGAAAATAGAATAAAATCAAAAGAAAATTCCTGAATTAGCACTACAAACTATTTCAAATACAATTGATTGCCAATCCCCGGCAATGGCGCCAAAATTTGACGAACACAAAACACACATTTAAATTCTGCTCGCTAATCAAATATAGTATAGTATAATATCGTATCCACAAGGATTGGATTTAAATAGTACTCTCATAGTTTCTAGCTTGATTGCTATCCAAGATGATCAACAGTTGATATTTATAAGATCTCTAACAAAAATTAACTAAGAATCTAAAGTTATTGACTAATGACAATTGAAACAAGGAATAAGCAAGAAAGTTATCAGTGGGAGAAAATAGGGTTTTGATAGGAAATGTCTAAGATAATTGTTTAGGATCTAACTCTAGATAATTTACTTCTAATGTTCAAGTGAGTTTCTCGATTTCACTCAATTATTAGTTCAAACGTTCAGCAAAAACTCCTCTCTGGATTAAGTCTTAACCTCACAAGATGAACCAATTTAAGCGCATGAAGATATGCGATAATGCATAGTGGATTGGTCTTTAGGAAAACCTCTTTCGATTATTCTCCTAACCAGGTTTAATTAATTATTCAACTAGCTTCTTTCAATTAATTAGAAGAATCTATGAACTCAGCCAATAATATAATGCAAAGATATCACAAGTTATGCCTCTCTCGATACCATGAACTAGTGAATATAGATGCAATAATTAAATCATCCAAAAATGCTTCAATACATAAAACTAGAGTTATAATCCAAAAACAATCATCAATACACCAAATCTATCAAACCCTAAAGGGAATACTGCATAGATATGGAGAAATTCATCACGAATAAAGTTAAAGTATAGGAAAACATAAATTCAATCCAAACTCGTGTCTTGAGTGAGGAAGGAATGATGAAATCCTTGTGCTCGTATTCTTCTAACTCCTCCTTAGCCCCTTTAGGTCGAATATGTATCAAAATTCCAAGAAATAACGTTTTCCCTTGTATTTATACCAAGTAGGGTCAAGCTCAGATGAAACCACCTTCTCCTAGCCAAAATAGGATATTTCCTCTATAAAAGCTACACAGGCGCGTCGCATTGGGTGACGCGCCATGCGGGGCATTAGTGGGGAAATCCAGAGAGCTAACTTCTAACAGACAGCAGGAATTTGTACAAGTGTGGTGCCCCATGTGTCGCGGCAGTGGGGATTTCTCAGAGTACGCATCAAACTTTGATTTTTGACGTCCAGACTTAGTCCTCGACCCTCGACCCTCGAACACGATCCCGGCTTAATCCCTTGGGCTTTTACTCAGACTTCAAAGCTCCAAATAGCTCGAATTAGCTCCACAATATCTACATCACTAGGAATCACTCCTACAAGTCATAAAACACACAATAAGTGCAAAACACTCCCAATTAAAGCTCAAAACAAGTAAAGTGCAGTGAATTAGAGTGCAATAAGCAACTAAAATACGGGATTATAGCCTACCATCAGTAGTCTCCAACAAAGATGTGATGTCCAACAGCCCTTTAGGATCCTCCACCACCTCATCATACCTGGGGTATTCCGGCACCTCCCGGAAGAGCATATACTGCATCAGCAAGTTGCCAAAGAAAAACCTCTAAATATGCCACCCAAATTGTGTGCGGGCCATCTCTCCCAGAATGATCTCACCACATTAATAGGTCTCCTAGTCATCAAAAAGAATATCACACACACTCGAGCTCGAGTGCATTCGCTGTTGTGTTCAACTGGCATGAGTTAGGCCGGCACGAAATTCTGCCACTCTTTAGTGGTCTTGTTGAAATCAGAGCGAACCATCTCAAGATGGGTATTGCCCTTAGTTTTGGTCCATTTGGCATTTGAATCGACACCACAAAGAGTGTGACGTATCACCGTATAGCTTGGGCTTTTGATAATTTTTGTAGCCTCCGCGGGTCAGAGTTCTCAACCCCCAAAAATTCACTCAAGGCCCACCTATTCAACAGCACGTCCTTCCCACGTACATGTGACCTAAACAATTCTACGTTCCAATTAGCATACATTTCTCGCACCATGCTCAAATTTGCATGGCCGGGGCATACTAGGAATTTTTCCATGTTTAGTGCTCGCAACCAGCCAAGCACGTCCGGGAAGTTCCATGCCCATCTCGGAGACATACCGCCAATATGGCACGATGTCCCTATGCCATGTGATAGCAGCATCACTGACTAGTTTCAAACAAGGCCTCGGTTGGAATGGTGCCTGCTGTGATCCTTCGGCAACTTGTTTCCCTTTAGCTTTCCTAGATGATCCTTCTCCTTGATTGCACTTTTTAGGCGCAGGGGCAGTGGTGGAGTACTTCCCTACTCCCTTGCCTTTGTTTGAATTATCACAAGCCATAGCAACCTACAGCACAAATAAGCATGAATGTGAGAAAGAATCAAGAACTTCGCCTAAGGTTGTCGCGAGAGTCAAAGATGACCCAATACTTAAAACCGAAGGCTCAATGTACTATACTCACAATTATGGTTTAAAATGCACAAGTGTTGCACCACAAGGAAATGGATACTCAAGACTTCCCCATGCCACACAATTTTTAACTCACGAGCTATGCCACACAAATCAAGTGGTTGATCAGTAACCTTTACAACTACGACACTACATTAGCTAATTCTACAAAGTGCTATAACATAAATAATACAAAATACATGGTATGGGCGACATGTGCACATTAAAACCAAGCTACGAATTATGTAAAATCATCCCCAAACACCCCACACTTAGCCCGATGTCACATACAACTACACTCGGTTAGTCAGACTTCACCGGTGCACAAAGTACTCATTCAAACATTTTAGCGAACATATTATGGGCATGAAGTGTGTGCAACATAGTTTAACAATGGTGGAACATGGTGGCCCTCCCAAATTTCAACGAAGTAGAGGGAATTCTAGTTTACTACTCCGCATAGAATACAACCACAAAGTTGGCACAACCAATTTCGTCCCACATTGGGCCACCCAACATAGAACAAGTCTTAAGAAGCAACTTAGGGGGAAATTTGGGGATTAGGGCGTTTGGGGAGGGGGGATGTTTATTATCATCTACCAATTAAAAAGAGAAAAAAGAAGAAGAAGAAGAAGAAGAAGAAGAAGAAGAAGAAGAAGAAGAAGAAGAAGAAGAAGAAGAAGAAGAAGAAGAAGAAGAAGAAGAAGAAGAGAACATACCTGTAGGATTTAGGATGAGAGAGCTTGAGAAATTTGAGAGAGAGCAGAAAGAAGAAGGTCGTAGGCATAGGAGAGCGTGAGAGAAAGATAGAAAGAGCAACGGGTGTTTGGGAAGGGGGGTGTTTATTTGAGCTATGTTTTAATTTGTGTTGGGGGTGGGTATGGATTATAAGGTGGGTTATAATGTTAGCATAGATGGGCATATTGGTCGGGTTAATGGGTATGGGTATTAATCTAATAAATAAATAAAAAATAAAACAATGAAAAAAAAATTAAAACTTACCTGCCCCCCCCCCAGCCCCCACGCTAGGCCTGGCGTTGGGGTTCTTATACATACTAGAAAGTGCGCCCCAGGAAGTGTGGGCCAACACCTTGATCAAATTCTTCAAACAGTCATCATAAGAAGACCCATAGACTGAAAAATCATCCATAAAGACTTTCACAAATTTTTTCACCATATCAGTGAAAATAGCCATCATGCACCTCTGGAAAGTGACTGGTGCATTAGGAAGACCAAACAGCATTCTCTTAAAGGCGAAAGTTCCATAAGGACAAGTAAAAGTGGTCTTCTCCTGATCCTCGGGGCATATGACAATCTGGTTGTATCCCGAATAACCATCAAGGAAGCAATAATATTCATGCCCCGCTAATCTGTCCAACATTTGGTCAATGAATGGAAGTGGGAATTTGTCCTTGCGGGTTGCTTTGTTGAGCCTTCTGTAATCAATGCAAACTCTTCATCCTATCACGATGCGAGTAGGAATTAGCTCATTTTTCTCATTCTCTACCACAGTCATCCCCCCTTTTTGCGCACACATTGCACTGGGCTGACGCAGTTGCTGTCAGAGATAAGAAAGATGATACTTGCGTCGAGCCACTTGATTACTTCCTTCTTCATGACCTCTTTCATAATGGGATTTAATCTCCTTTGTTGCTCAATACTAGGATGGTGTCCATCTTCTAGAAAGATTTTATGCATGCAAAATGATGGACTGATTCCTTTGATGTCAGCAATTGTCCACCCAATAGCCACTTTTATGCTCGCGAAGTACTCTGAGCAATTTTTCTTCTTGTACATTAGTCAAGCTAGATGAGATAATCACTGGCAATGTCTCAGATTTCCCTAAAAAATCATAGCACAGATGCACTGGAAGGGGCTTAAGTTCTAGCCTTGGAGCTTCTTCAATAGATGGCTTAAGAGGGGTCAGAGTGACAGGCATGTCCAACTCCTCAAATTTCCCCCAGGGACATAACTACAAGACATGTCAAGTACTTGCTCAATTTCTCCCATCATCTCATCTTCACAGTCTTCTTCATCCCCAATCAAAGCTCGTTCAAGAGGATCTATGGGGCTCATATAAGGCACCAATGATGTCACATCACTTTCCTCCACAGAAATCATGGATAGCTCTTCATAGTGGGCTGGCAATCTAAGTGCTTTATACACATTGAATACCTCCACCCGATCACCTACTCTTATACACATTGAATACACATTAATAGATCGGCACGTGGCTAAGAATGGACGCCCCAAAATAAATAGGACTTCCTAATCAGGCTCGTAGTCTAAGATAATAAAATCAGCAAGGAATATGAAAGAACCCATTTGAACTAACACATCTTCAATCACTCCTTCAGGATGAGCAAGGTAGCGATCAGCCAACTGTAAAATTACTATTGTTGGGCACGGCTCACCCAACCCCAACTGTGTGAACATAGATAGCGGCATCAAATTGATACTCGCTCTAAGATCACACCAAGCTCGCCCGAGTGCATGCTTACGAATCGAGATTTAGATAGTGAAACTACCTGGATCCTTCAATTTATGAGGTAGCTTGCTTGAATTCTTGAGCTACATTCCTCAGTGAGCACCACAGTCTCGAACTCGGTCAACCTCCTTTTATTTACCACTATGTCCTTGATGTATTTAGCATATTTGGGTACTTAATGTAGGATGTCTACCAGTGGAATATTGATTTGCACCCACTTCAAAATATCAAGAAACTTTTTATAAGCGGCATTATCCTTCACTTTCTGCAATCTCTGAGGGAATGGAGGTGGTGGCCTTGCAACTAATAGTGGGGGTTGCTTAGCCACCGCCTCTTCAGCTGGCTTTTCTGACTCCTTTGATTTTTCTGATTCTGCCTCTATAGTGGCCGGCTTCTTATTAAAGGTCACTTGTTTTCTCTTTTTCGACTGGACTTCTTCTAACTGTCTCCCGTTCCTCAATGACACAGCATTTATAGGTGCCTTAGGATTAGCCTCACTGTCGCTTGGAAGGGCTCCAACTAGTCGAGTATTTTGGGCACTGGCAAGTTGCTCCATTTGTCACTCCATATTTCGAATTGTTGTAGCGTGGGTTGCTGCTTGAGCTTGTTGGTCAGCCATTAATTTCTTCATCATCTTCTCAAGGTGACCCGTTGGGTTTGCAGGTTGTTCAATCTGAGGTGGTCTATATTGCTGTTGAGGCGCTTGTGGCCTATACTGATTCTGAGCACCTTGGTTTCCACCCCAAGAGAAGTTTGGGTGGTTCCCCCAGTTAGGATTGTAACTATTCCCATTCTGGATTGTCTGTCCCCTAATTGCATTACCCACAAAATAGATAGACTCTGAATTAACTGGGCATAAGTCGCTCGTGTGACCCTCTCCACATGCTTCACAAAATATTTGAACATGTTGCACTAGCTGGGCTTGTTGCTTGTTGATAACCAAGGTCATCCGATTGACTTGGTTGGCCAATGCGGCAATATGTGCTGATAATGCAGACACTACATCTAATTCGAGAACCCTTGCAAATTTTTGCACTATGTGTCTGCCCATCTCTCCTTGCCAATCAGGATTGCTTTTGGAGAATTTGTTCAATAATGCATATATCTCATCAAAGCTTTTCTCTAACACTTGACCTCCTGCTGCAACATCCACCACAATCTTTGTCTCAGGATGTAGCCCTTCTATGAAAGTATGAGCTAACACTTCATTTGTCTGATTGTGATGAGGACAGTCTCTAAGCAGCCCCTTGAACCTTTCCCAAGCTGAATATAAAGATTCCCCCGATTTCTGTTTGAAAGCGACTATCTCACTTCTGATATTTGCAGTTTTGCTTAAAGGGAAGAACCTTGCTAAAAATTTCCTCGCTAGATCATTCCATGATATAATAGAATTAGCTGGTTCTGCCTTCAACCATCGCTTTGCTTCGCCCAATAGAGAGAACGGGAACAGTGTGAGCCTCACATAGTCTGGAGTGACTCCCTTAGTGACATAAGTATCACTAATCTCCAAGAAGTTCAGGATGTGCTATTGTGGATCCTCGTGTGGAAGACCCATAAACTGCCCATTCGCATGTAGTAGCTGGATCATGCTCTGTTTCAGCTCAAAGTGCCAAGTGATTCTGGGCTTCGTAATGCTGGAGGTGACATCAGCAATGCTAGGCATTGCCACCTCCTGAACAGCCAAATGTTGCTCCTCGAGCATGTTCACTGGAAATTGAACAAGTGCTTGAAGATTATTTGTGTCTATTGCTTCCCTCAACCTCCTGTGAAATGTTCTCTAAGGTTCGAGGTCAAAGCCTTGAAGTCTGTCCTGGCTTTTGGCCCTTCACATTCAATCGAGGTTACTGAGAGCAAAGCAACAATTAAGTAACGTTAGACTTGACGAAATAAACGATTATAACTAAAACTAGAAAGTAGTCAATATTCAAGTCCCCGGCAACGGCGTTAAAACTTGTTGCTCCCAAACGCCACGCAAGTATACGCGATCGTACAAGTAATAAAATGATAGGTTGAGTGTCGAACCCACGGAAACTTGTATTAACTACCCACTAAATTCACCAAGATTGTTATTCAGTCGAGCCAATCAGAGTTCAAAAGTGTGATTATACTCAGCAATAATTCTAACTAGTAACTAAATTATCAAGCAGCAAAATGGTTATTGTGTATTCAGTAGAGACAAATATTTCATGGTTGTGATCGATTCACCAATCCTATTGTGCTCTCGTTAAATCTCCCTTTCATACAATTCACTCATGGTTGCTAATTAATCGAATAATTTCTCTCGTAGCCTCCTCCCGAAGTACTACTCGCCTATTCAAAATAGATTAACACATATATTCCTATGAAATCAATCTATTAAGAACGCATTAAGATTATGATATTTAATTAAGCATGGTGACTAATATTCCTATCCTAACCACAAATCTGCCCCCCCCCCCCCCCCCC
>MCJB01051341.1:106987-123988 GCA_002018475.1 Nicotiana obtusifolia | reverse complement strand
CCCCCCCCCCCCCCCCCCGAAGTTAGGATCATGCTCTCTGAATTCTTCTCTAATATAAACATGGCTTTCCCAAGCATAGCATAGATAGTAAATAAACCTAATTGATGGCCGAACAATTAAGCAATTAATCATAGAATTGAAGAAACAATCATATTTTGGTGAATTGTAATTAAGGTTAAGTCAACATTAAATAATATTCATGGCTAAATCACAACCTCAGAACTATGGGTTTTAGCCACTCATGATAGTATCAAAACAAATTCACAAGTGTTGAATAATTGAAAATACTAAGAAAAGATAAAGAAAACTGAGATATCCTCGTTCCCGGATGTTCCACGTGTGTAATTTTCCTTCAAAGTGGCGTCCTTTTCTTCAAAATATGCTTAGTCTTGCTTTTATACGCATTGGGTATGTCTTGGGCTGAAATAACCTTGTCCCAGAAAAAGTTGAAGAAATTCTCGTCACCAGCGCCCAGGGTAGCGTGAGGCGCGATCCCTGGCACTGGCAAACTGAGCATTCTGTAAACGGCGCCACAGGTGGCGTGAGGCACTGCCTGTGGTGCTGGAATTCAACATTTTCTATTTTTTTTCTCCATTTCGCTCTAAGCTCGCACCTTTCGCCCCCTATTGCCTCCGGATGATTCCTACATACAAAAATACCACGAATTAACATAAATCAATATATTTTACATCTGAAATCTACGAGATACGATAAAACATGAGGCGATATACATATAAATATACATATACTTTAAGCTAAATATCATTTACCATCGTTTATTTGAATTATGTTGACTGTTATTTAGCTTACCTAACGGGTTGGGTTTGATGCCATCACGATTAAGTGAATTTTGGGTCGCGACATTAAAATTATTCAATTAGACACATGCTTCATCGTTCTTCTTCAAAGAACACGGCCAGAATGGTATTAAAGAAGACAATTAACAAAAGTGAGAAGTCTACAACCAAAATAAAATTAAAGGTCAACAAGAACATGTATATGAGTTGGATGATACCTATGAACAAGATGTGAAAGCTTAAAGAAAATATTTTGGAAAGAAAATAAATGTTGGAAGCATGGTAGAATGAATTAACAATTGAAGTTCTAATCAATCTGTCAACACTTTGAACAATTTAACAAGATGAGTAGGATATATAAAGATAGTAAGTATTAAATCCTGCCACTTCAGACTGACTTGCTCAATCCGGCAAAATTTGTGAATAATTTAATAAAATAAATAAAATGAATATCATACCAAGTCTTGTCGGTCTTAAAAAAACTTGTGAAAAATTTAACAAAATGATTTGCATGAAAAAGTATCAAATCTTGCTAGTCCGGCAAGAATATAAAAAATTTAAAGATTGATAGAATGAACATTATATTAAAGTCATTTCCCATCGACATCACCTTTGTGAACAATCCAAGTTTTACAATTCGGCAAGAATTTTGAACATTTTTACCAAACAGGTAGCATGAAGATTATAATAAAGTCATGCCTTGCGAGCATAACTTGTGAACGTAATTTTCCTTTCTTCAAGGTGTGTAGCCCGAGGTTACTTTTGGACAAATTCCTAAAACATGAACAAAAGTTAAATAGAAGTGCAGATTGCAAAATGATCATATTTGCGCAAATCACTCGTTATACTATTGGGACAAGATGATCCCCACGTTAACTAAGGATCCAAAAATACTACTCACCACTAACGGCCATTCAACGTGAAAAAAAGCTCTGACAAATTAATTTTCTACGTGAATGCCACATTGAAAATTGTGTCTAACTTAATTATCTTCTTGATTTGATTTGGTTTGGTACGATTTGATTTCTCAATATTTTTATTGATCACCCCTAGTCAAGGTGGACACACTCTCCGAACTCACTTTTCTGATGTGCTTGATGCCCCGAAGGTTTACTTCCGTTCGAATAGACCAAGTCTTATTGTGCTTAAACTCTTGACGTGTTTTGATGAATGAGTTTCTCATCCGATTTGAAGAAGGTCGTATACCATATGATTTATCTTGGATATTATTTTCGTGAACAAAAAATCTATATAAACGGTATGGAACAGATAATTAGTTGATAATACTTCTAGACAGTTGTTTCTTTATCTTTATAAGAAAAGAAAAAAAAAAAAAAAAAGAAACAGCAATAGATGGTCAAGACTCTTGTTCACCAATGTGATTGGGGTTAGCTAACAAGTCCAAACGAAAAGAAAGGTCGGGGGAAAAAGAAGAAAGTTCTTACCTTTTGAGTGGATCCCAAAACCCACGTTTGATTCTGGACCAAACACAAGACCCATCTCTAAAGGATTTTTTCGTTCCTATACTATACTTCAACCTTATTTACTTGAATTGCCTAAAGTATGTTATTTGATCAATTTTAATTATGTATTCTTTATAATTTGTATACAATCCTTATAAGGAGTCTCATTCCATAGTTATCTTCCGCTATAGGATTCCTTTTCCCTTTCTCTCTCCTCTCCTCTCTTCTTGTTCCTCTATTGCCTCCCTTCTACCCTCCCACCCCCCNCCCCCCCCCACACACACACACATTCCCTCTCGTTGCCTGAAAATGGCCAACTACAAAGCTAAAATTAAACCCCACAACTTTATTTGCACTATTAGCAACCAAATCAAAAGACCCTGATTATCTTCTTCGCAAATATCGACTTCAAAATTTCTGAAGCCAAACCCTAGCAAATCGGATTCAATCGCCTCCAAACTTCGGATTCAATTTTGTATTAGTGTTTCCAACAAGAGTCTATGTTACCTAGTTAGTTTCTCAAAAAAATTTCAGATCTTTGACGAAATTCAATTTCTTCGAAGTGCAATAATGATGCTTTAAATGATGGACCTCGATATTTCTTCACCCCAAATCCTTCAGTTTCAATTATATCAAATTTTTCAGTTCAAACAAATACGAATAAGTGCAAATTAGTCGATTTGGACTTCATTCTCTGCTTTTGATTCAAATTTGGTACATCGACAGTAACATACAAATTTGACATAAACTCCATACAACTTTGATACAAATTTGATAGATCTACAGTAATATATAAATTAAATAAAAATTACATACAACTAATCATACAATATACAATGTATTTACATATTTCATACAAATGCCTATACAAGTTTAATACAACTACAACAACATACAACGTAAATATAATTTTCATACAACTTGTATACAATTATATTAGTCATATATATATTTTATATATCGTTTGTACACCCGACATACAAAATATGTCTAACTTATTTAATGTCTTATTCTTTGAGGTTTAATCTGAAATTTAAAATTTCAACCAAACCCAATTCAAATCTTCACCAATTTTCTCAAAATTGAGATATGAATTCCAAAAGGTATTTCCAATCATCTACAATAATATCTAATTGAAACAAATAACGATATTGCAAAAATCGATATTTGAATTCAAAGCTTCAAAACTTCATAGTTTTTACTTGTTGTCAATGGAGATTTTTATAGTTGTAATTTTCACTGTTTCAAAAAAACCCAATCCAACAAATTCGCCTAATTACTGTTGCCTTGCTGTTTATTTTATTTTTTTTATGCTTTGCACAAAGATCTGAAATTGGCATTTCTTTAACCGGAGTAGCAAAACAATAACTTATCTGGGAATTTAGTTTCTTCTTGCAACCCATTATTGCTAAATGCTTCAATTAGACTCCCCTCCTTTATCATCCAACAATGACTACTGGTGGATTAACTTGAAAAATCGACTGATTCGATTTGGAGAACAGATTTGAGGGTTGTTAGCAAAAATTAATTAGGAAACACTTAATTAACACTAAAAATATATGAAAGTGGTAATTTTTATGTGAACTTGTAATTAAATTAAAACTTTAATAGTGAGAATAAATAAGTTTGAAACCCTATCCCTTCCCGTCTAGATATTTTTCCTTGAATAAAGATCTAACTTTACTTCTAAACTATCAAAGATTTCGATATACTTCTAATATATCATATTAATTTATATACCTTCTGCAATTGAATTATTAAAAAAATCCAAATGTACATCTGAATAATTGAAAAAGGTCTAAATATATGTCTATGTGACTTTCATTCTATCCGTTAATCAGACCAACTTTTTCAGGACAAAAGATAATAATGACTTCATGGACCGATAAGTAAACTAAGGTCAAACATAAGATAATAGCAAACGCTATGGGGCAAAAAAATCTTCCCTTTCAGCTATGGACCCAAAACCCACATTTGGTTTAGACTTTAGGCCGAACCTTCCCCCGCATTTTTCAATCAAATAGACCAATCCACGACCCACTGCCCAATTTGGACACTACCTATTCCGCCTCCCTTTGCCAGAGGCGAACAACTAGAAACTTGAAAAGCAAACAAAGAAGAAACTTTAAAACAGGCTGCCAAACATACATCAGCTACCCTCAACTTCCTTACAACTCCTCCTTTAACTCGGCACGAAATTTTAAAAAAATAAATAAATCTTTTGAGTTTATGATGTAAAATAAAATATATATATTTTATGTGATTATAAATCATTACATAAAAATAAATTATTTTCAAATAAAAAAATATATTATTCTTTTTTATGCGAACTAAAAATAAATAAATACAAAGGGAGGGAGTATAACACAAATGATACTCTCAAAAGTCAAAACATTTATTAAAAGGAAAAATGGGGAAACTTTACTTTTTGCACCCCTTTTCTTTCTTTCTTTTTTTTTCCCTAAAACACCAGCCAAATTAGGAGGATATACATAGTGTTTTCAGCACTTCACATCCAACTCGAACCTTTTCTTTAATTTTAGCTCTTGAAGACTTGAACTAGTCTTTTTTTTCTCTCTCTGTTAGAAAACCACCAGCTAAGCAGAACATATGATGTGGGTCCCCTTCTGATAGTCTGATTGAAATTGTTAATTTGAGGAGTTTTCAAGGGTAGCAACTTTAGACATCTCAAGATTCAAGAATGTGGAGGAATCTTGGAGCTTCTTCTGCTGATTCATTCTACCAAGTTCGTCCTGAGTGTACTGATGATGTTCCAGAAACCAAGTTTAGAATCAAGGTGATTGGCATTTTCTACTCACATATTATCATAACTATACCATATAATTTGTCTATTGAGGTAAAGGCTTGAATTTTTGATGATTTTAAGATAATTAGAGCATTTCAAATATTCTGAAATTTTTTGACTTGGAATCATGTTGTTTTGAAACATAAAGAGATTTGGATGAATGATATATACAATGATACAAATCTCTAACAAGATTAAAAGGGCTCTTAGCAAGTATTGGACCTAATATAAACTTACCAACATGTCTTAACCTTAATTCCAACTGAGAAAAAAACTTATATGGATCTTTTTCTTCCATTGTGTTATACTTTTCGCTAATTCTGCATCAATTCTATGACATTTTAGGTCTTTCAAGATAACTTTTTAGGCTTGCCCTTGTTCCCTTTTTAGTACCTTCAATTATTATGGTCTTCCAATTTTGTTAATTTTGTTAATTTTGTTGTGTCCATATGTGATCCTTGCATCAGTGAGATTTTGCGGCTTAATGTCCAAACCGTGCTTCTTTCTATGTTTTGTGAAAAAGAAATTATTGTCTTTTTAAGCTTGGTTTAGTTCATAATATGAGGGTCTGATACATATTCAACTTTATAAGATTGGTTAAAAACTCTATTGATATTTCTATTACTATAAACTGATGGATATATGGTCATACAAGATTGGATACGAGTAGAAATCACCATAGATAGAGTTGCAAGTAGCACATATAGAGGACAAAATTAGAGAAGGTCGTCTGAGATGGTAGGATCATGTCTCACATAGACCTCAAACCGTATCAATGTAGAGGTGAAGTTCTATGATGCTTGAAGGTACTAGAAGCGGATGGACTAGATCTAAAATCATATGGAGGAATGTTATCTTTAAAGACCGCCAATCTTTCGGAATCAATGCAGACTTAAAGAAGAATAAAATACAATGAACATAAGGATCTACTAAGTGATACCAACTAGTTATAAGTCAGATTCATTGATATGCACCAAGTTGGTGAGAGTATTTACCGAGTTTGTAGCATATATATTGAGCTCCTAAAAAGTAAATAGCTATTTTTCTCCAATTAAACAAACACTTGTTGGCTATAAACTTCCAACCCCATGTACATAAAGGCTCCGAAAAATCTAACCAACTATCTTAGTTGTTTTTACACTTAAATAAGGTCCGATGTTTGCGAAGAATCTTTTTATCTTGTTAAAAATTTGTACGTCGATGTAACGAGAATTGTGAGATTTAAAGAACCTCTAGCTTTAGAGAACTCCTGAATACTCTAGAATGAAATGAATCCGTATAGTGTGTAACTAATACAAAGGAATCATATAATGACCTCAGCTTGGTTTGGTATTGAAGCGTGATTGATTGATTGAATGAATTGAATGCCTTACCGCATATCCTTGTCACCCTTCTTTTGTATGTTTGGCCTCATATTTATTATCTAATGACCTGCTTATTCAGGTTGGGAAAACCCTTAGTGCAAGAAGGTGGCATGCTGCATTTACCCCGGAAGGTTATCTTGACATAGGCAATGTACTTAGTCGAATTTGTTGTGGGGTAAGGTTGACTTCATGATTTTAAAGTCGCTGTAGGTTTATGTGCCATATGACTCATGAAGATTACTATCCTGCATTTTTATCATCTTGAATGTTTGATGCTTGTGCTTTGTCGGACTGATCAAGATAACTCGTCTGTCATAATCCTAGTCTCTCTTAAAACTATTTTTGGCAAGTTAATCAGTGCACCAGAATGTTAAGTGTCAAGTATCTGTGGCTTCTAGGGAATTCATCCATCAATTAGAGGTGAAGTTTGGGAGTTTTTACTGGGTTGTTACGATCCAAAGAGCACATTTGAAGAACGAGAGCAGTTACGACAACATCGGAGGTATTTTATTTTCTCTATTAAGCAAGTATAAATAAATGCAGACAGCAGTTAAATGTTAGCAAACTATGTCTTTCATCATCCTAAGCTAGTTACTTGCATGAGAAGAATTACAGTAAAAGTTATTGTTCGAGGTGACTTGAGAAAATTTGTTTTCAGCTGCTCTCGTGATCTAGGCTATGAAAGCCGCTCCAAATGGAATGGTGTCATCATCAACTAACCCATCTTATACAGATGAGGAAACCTGTAAATAGATGCTAATTTACAGTTAGATGTTGAAACTTAGTTCATAAAAGATCCCTAAATTAGTGACCATGTTCTTTTCGTTGTAAAATATCCACTCGTCTTTACTACTTCAATGTTGCATACTGGAATACTTTTTACTCCTTGTGTGGATTCTTATGCTCTGTGGTTTCCAAAGACTCATATCTGAAGATTTACGTTTTGCAAATTTTGTGTCTATGATTCAACTGCAGGCAAATTATCTTCACATGTGAAATCTGATAATACTTTGCCATTCAATGGTATATATCAATACTGACCCATGTCTTCTGGACACACATTTCTTGTATATATTCAGGGTACAGTATGCTGCACTGAAAGAAGAATGCAGCACAATGTTTCCCTTGATTGGAAGTGGTCGGTTTATTTCTGCACCTGTTATCACTGAAGACGGCGATCCTGTTCTAGATCCTATAGTTCTCCAAGAGTTAAATGCGGCAAAAATACAAACTTCAGTTGGTCAAAATGGTATTCCTTTATATGTTCAGTTTCCAAGTACCGTGCTTTCTTTTCTTCTTTCTCTCTGACTTCCTGTTGTTTTGATGGTAGAGTTTTTGGATGCAGTGTAAGTGACAGTTTGTTTGGATGGTGTGCAATTACAGGTGCTTCTGGTGGTTTTGAAATGGTGAAGGAGCACGACAAAAGAGTAATTCAGTGGAAACTCTCACTACACCAGATAGGTTGGTTATGTATACAGATTGCATACACTTGTCTCATATCATGCCAATCTATATAATGCATGAATCTGCAGACATTTTTTTTCTGTTTTGGCAAGTTGTGTACTGATTTCAAATGCACTACGTATTTATCTTATTAATTTGGAAGTCACTTCCATTTTCTTTATTTTCACAATGAATTTCTTTTTTTCGGGAGTGTTATAGTCTTTCATCCTTGAATTCGCATTTATGCTAGGATTGGATGCGATTCGCACCGACAGGACCCTTGTCTTTTATGAGAAGCAAGAGAATTTATCCAAACTCTGGGATATTCTGGCTGTTTATGCATGGTTCGACAAAGATGTTAGTTATTGCCAAGGTTGGTCATTATAGTATCTTCTTAAGATAATTATTCCAGTTTTTGGGTTCTCTGTGATCTTGTAATTGCTTACCCACTATTGATTATGCTCTTTAGTAAGATCAATGTTAGAACTCGTGATAATGATACTATTTTGAATGTTATAGTGTGTAGTTATATCTTGTTTTTGACTTACTCCTGTGCACTATGCTTAAGTTGACAATCAGTTCCAAATGCCTCAAAGAAAATTATTGGAGAATCTGTGTGCACAGTGTCAAAGTTTCTATATGTTTAAGGTTCCGCCGATAAATTACTCTTGCAAGGGAAGAGACCATGTTTTACAAATGGTCTTTTTGTGCCTTTTCTCGCTCTAGTTTGCATACTTTTGTCATTATCAGCAGTAACTTTATCATCACAAGGACAATCACCCCTTTCTAATTCCTTTCAGTCCATTATTATTTCCTTATACATGATAACAAGCTTATCTCTTATTACTTTAATTTAAAACAAAAAGAGCACAAGCTTATCTCTTATTTATTGCTTCTAACTTGTGCTTAAACTATTTCAAAATTTGACAATGCTGAACAGGAATGAGTGATCTTTGCTCTCCCATGATTATTCTACTTGATGACGAAGCTGATGCATTTTGGTGCTTCGCACGTATGATGAGGAGACTGGTACATATTATTCATTTCCTGAAATTTCATGAATATCCGCATCATTTTTTAACACAGCTCTTTTGGTTGCCTCAACCTGAATCGTAGTATACATCTGGATGTAAAAATAAAAAGGAAATTTCATTTTCTCGCTATCACAATGCTAGATAGAAAATAGGTCAGGCCATATTTCCATGAGAGAGTAATATTAAAAGGATTATGCCATCATAATAATACCAGCTAGAGAAGGGCATCAGCAGTGTCGAGTGAGTGAGTGAGGGAGGGAGGGAGGGAGGGAGAGAGAGAGACCAGTTGGTTGCCATGTATTCTGAATTTGAAAATAACCACTTATAATACCTTGCCCAAGATTGTCGTCTTTGTTACAAGCTTTGATTTTAGAACAAGGCGCAAGTTTTTTTTCAAAAGAAGTTTCATTCATAATGCATCAAGTAGATGCTCAACATTGCAAAAGTGAGCGAAAAGCAGTGTGGAGCCAGGATTTCCACTAAGGGGAGTCAAAATATAAAGAAGTAAACACATGAAGAAGCCAAAGGAATTCAACATATTTTTTTGTTTGGCAACCTACCAGCACCGAACTCTTGACCTAGTGGCATGAAGAGACTCTTTCAATCACTATGAACAAGAATGGCCAAGGGGATTCAAAATATTGTATATATACATAATAATATATAAAAAATTGACCTATCTACACAGTATAATTTTCCGGCGAAGGATGTCAATTGGCTCCCCTTGGACTAGGAGCTCCGCCCCTGGCGAAAAGAGAGTTACTCCTGTATACTGATTCTCTTTTATGTATGCTAAGGAGCTAACAAAGTAAAACATGGTTGAAGCTTTTTACAGTATAAAGCCTACAACAACAAAAGGTTTAGAAGGCATCTAGCTTTTTGAATATGTATCAGAGTTAAGACTCCACCAAAGCATATGCTGTTCCTTTCAGTCTATAAACACCAAAAAATGCAAGCTGGTACCATCTGCCATGTTTTCCAGTATGAAAATTTGACTTCCATTGACCCAACTCATTTAGCTTCTCCGGTATTAAAGGGCATTACTCAGTGTACCCCAAAAAGGCAGAAGCACAAGCTCCCTACTTCTCTTGCTATTTGACAGTGAAGTAGCAGAGTGCTGCAGCCACATATAGTATCTACTGCTCACGGAAAACCCCCTTTTTATCATGTTTTTCATGTGTTAAACATCCTCCTGTCAGGTCTATCCAACTGAAGCAAGCGATTTTGGTCGGAATCTTGACTTTATAAACTAGCTTCCATGACCATTCTCCTATGGAATTACTGCTGTTGGACATATTAAGGTAGCATTATTTCACAGTGAATGAATCCATTTCAAGTGCAGCTCCATGCCATCTTATCTTTCTTGTGAGTAACTGTCACTGCTTCCAGTTTTGCCTAAAGATTAGCCAATTCCTCCCATTCCCAGTCTTGAATGTTTCTTCCGAGCTACCTTCTCTGCATTAATTTACAGTAGCATGTGGGAATAATGTCAAATGATAGAGCTGCTGAAACTCCTCCCCTGAAAGTTTTCTCGATTAGCATCTTTGTTTAAGAATTTTGAATTGTACAGGCTTATCCTTCTAATCCTAAATGCACTATTTAATCAGCAATGTCTCCCTTGATTCCTTCTGCACCAAAACAGTTTCATTTCATTGCCGTTTGAACTGCTATTTAATTGTTTAATCTTCTCCACAGAGCTGAGAGAAACACTAATTTGCTTGCATTTATCCTTTTGATGTCTAATAGCATTGGAAAACCTTGCAATTCCTTAGATTCTGATAATTCCATCAGCAATCACATGTTCAATTAGGGCAAATCCTTCACCCTTTCCATTTGAGCTGAAGTATCTCGTCAGATCAGAATAATACTCATAATAATGGAGGACAGAAACATAACATAAATTTGGTAGAAGAATATCTTACTACACCAGAATATTTATTATGATAATATGCCGGGAAATGCTGATGAGCTAGTAAGTTTCCCGTGCTGTTATACCACTCAGGTTGTGTAAACCTTCAGTGCTTAATTTCCATGCTTACAGAAATACATTCATAGCTATGCTTGTCAAGTATGTTATACACTTGTGTGATTATTGTGATTAATTCTAAGTGTTCTGTCCAATTTCAAAGAGAAGTAATTTCAGATGTACTGGGAATTCTGTCGGAGTGGAGGCGCAGCTGAGTAATCTAGCATCAATAACTCAAGTTGTTGATCCCAAACTTCACCAGCACTTAGGTACCATCTCTCGTTATACTTAAATACCAAATCCACTAGAAATTTTTTACTTCATTTTCGTCATCAGCTCTTTGGTATTTATGAAAAATTATGTCATACTGACGGAGTAACATGTAGGTCAAGGGAGTTAATGATGCACTATTCTATATGTCCTAGTAATCTTTCACAACTAATTGATCGGACCTCTTTTTTTCATTTAAGTTGAACTGTCAAAACTAGGATAACATTGGAAGTTAAAGAAACCTTCACTAACACTCTGTGCTCTGGCTGGGCATGTCTTTGAAAAAATCGGCTTAGCAGCTGCTGCTCTTAATTCTGTCAAATTTTAATTATATTAAATTCAATGGTTGAAAAAAGAGGGGTTGAAAGTGAGAATAGTGCTATTTGTGGCTTATTTCTTAACACAAGCTTCTTTTCAAATTCATTGAATTTTTATGACTTTCTTGAATTTCCATTATGTTAGAATATCTGGTTTGTATAGAGCTGTAGCTTGGCCATCAATTGGTTTTTACATTGCTTCTCTCTTTTGACGCTTCATCTGGCAAAGTATCATTGAATTTCCTTGTAATATTGGCCCACAGAGACATTAGGCGGAGGTAATTACGTGTTTGCTTTTCGAATGCTCATGGTTTTGTTCCGTCGAGAATTTTCATTTGCTGATTCGTTATATCTTTGGGAGGTAAGATTCATCTCCTAATAATGTTTTCCTGATCTGAAGCTGTTATTTAAATGTCTTTTCATTTGGATGCTTGCAAAGCCACTAAGAAATTTCCTCTCTCAAATTTTATGATCTGACCTTGTTGTTTCTCAAACTTCCTGTTGCTTGGTTGTCCCCTTTTGCCAACAGATGATGTGGGCCCTGGAATATGATCCCGACTTTTTTCTTATGTATGAAGACCCTGACTTGACTGCTGAAAAATCTGAACGACCAAAAGTAAAGTCAATACGACAGTGTGGGAAATATGAGAGAGAGAACATGAGAAATGGTGGTAAAGGTGCAGAAGCTCCCCTCCCGATTTCTGTGTTCCTAGTGGCCAGTGTGCTGAAGGACAAGAGCGCGAAGTTATCAGAAGCTAGAGGACTGGACGATGTTGTTAAGGTTGGTTTGACAAATACAAACATTTAGGTGCTATTTCGTTCTCCAATTAAAGGATCCCTTTTCCTAGGTGCTAATTAGGAAAATAATTGATTGTACCAAAGATTTGAAATCCACGTGTTTTGTCATGCAACCAACATAGTGGATATTTCAAATGAAAGCTTCAGTTGAATTGATTAGAAGTCCGTAAAAAGTGTCTAAAATCTGAATGACATATGAATTATGGATCTCTAATCTAGGAATGCAGATGAAGTTATGTAGGTTGTGTTTTTATGTTTTCGGTTATGTGAGTTTTACCTCCTCAATCCCGAGTAAGTTCATTTCTTGCCCATTATGTATTCATACTCTTATCATTTGCTTATTATTTTCAGATCCTGAATAACGTTACTGGAAACTTGGACGCGAAAAAGGCATGCAGTAGTGCAATGAAACTTCACAAGAAGTATCTTAAGAAGGTAACCTTTTCATGAAAATGTGTATCCTACCTTTTTGTATGCAACAAGTAGTAATATGAAAGCAGACACATAGTATCACAGGCAATTATACATCAGATACTGTCATTCTTATTTTTTTTCTTATGATAATTGTGATGTCTTGATGTCTGGGTTAGCTTGTGCACACCTCAACTAAATCCACGAGGTACCTGCTATCTCCCACCAAAAACTGTCATTCTTGAAGTATTAAATATCTTACGAAAAAACATAGCATATTTTCAAGATTCTTTTTTGGAAGAAAAGACTGATTAAAGTTATAAATAATGCTACTGGTTAAAACAGGCAGCCAACACCAATAGGTAGTCGAGCAGACTCGAATGCCAGTTGATTCAGAAATCATGGAGCTCGTGTCACGTTCTCAGTGAACTTAATGACATTGTTATCACCTCATTGCATTTCAAGGTCTGAAAAGGATCTATATTAATTTGTTGGCCCTGTCGGCGAACATTAGCTGCTTTTGCTACTGTAGTTTTGATGTGCTAAGACATGGAAAATACCATTCTCGTCTGGAGCCAAGTTGGGGCTCTCATTATATATGTGTATATTAGTTCCAAGTTAAATGTCTAAGGGTCTATGTACACAAGGTTACTCTTCCAAAGGTTGTATAATAGATGTAAAACTGCAATTTTACTTTCCATCAAGGAAATAAGAGGATAAATTTTAGCTTTATAATAATCTCATTCGTGTTTCAGGAACAGAGCATGTTTCAACTAAGTTGTGACTTTTGATGTTCTTTTATGTTGGCTTTAAGATATGTATACAGAATGCTTGAGATAAAAATCAAGAGAGGGAAATAGCACGATCGGAGAGGGATTTAAGGAAATAATGAAATATGGGGCACAAATAGGAAAATAAAAAAAATGTTGAAATTCCATGTAAATGATTCTTGGCATGTGGTTCACAGAAATTCTAACAACAACAACAAACCCAGTGCAATCCCACGCTTGAAGTTTGGGAAGGGTAATATGTACGCAGACCTTATCCTACTTTTCGAAAGAAGAGGTAGGTTTCTGATAAACCTTTAGCTCAAGGCTCACAGAAATTCTCAACTTAAATAAAATGATCTAGAAGAGACCTATGGAAAGAGCAAATTATTTAATAACATCTCTACAACAGATTTAATCACGGCTACACCTTTTACATTCCACAGTTTTTATAAAAAATAATCATTCATCTATCTTTCCCAGGTGAAGTATATTGCTTGACATTCTTTTTCCTAGCAAAAACAAAATTTTTGTACCTTAAATACAACTTTACGACGACAATATCAAACTATAAGTCAGTTTTCTTTAAAACAAAAGATATGCTATCTGAGGCTTTTGCACTGGAGTCTATTGCCACAACACGCCCAAAATGTCCAAATACACTGCCCACAGCGCACAAAACCTAGCAGACGTTGCGACACTTTTGTCCATGGCCAATTGGCCAAGCGTGCCAAGGTGCACCCGAGGCATCTATGGAACTTACTAGAAGGATCTAGAAGGTTCCGAAGTGCTTCAGAGCATGACGGAAATTTATGGAAGGCCCCAGAGAATTAGATCATCATATTAAGGCATACTTAAAGAAGGTAGATTAAGTCTGTTATGATAGTTTCCAATCCACATACACACACTGAGGGCATCATAGAAGCCCTTAAGCTGGTGGAACTAGTCCCTGACTGGGTGAATTTACATGGAGCAGTATGGGTTCACGTGAACTCATGCACCCCTCCCCATATTATGTATAGCACTGCAACTTTTCTGAAAAATAATACTTAAATATGTATGTGGGAACCCATACACGAGACACTTCATTGCACTCATTGCGGCATGCACCTTTATTAACCAGGTCGAGGGGTCGAATCCCCCTCTTGCTTGAAAATATAGCATAAACATATAATAAGCATAACACAGAACCATTACGCAGAAAAGCAAGAACAAATACATTACTAATATCAAACCAGCAGAAAGCCAACATTAGCAAGTTTACTGTTTACAACAACTCAGTTCATAGCAGAATTATTTGGAACAAACACAGGTATAGTAACTGCGCAGTGATTGATGATGGCAATCAGAAACCATGAATCTTGATGTGCTCTTTCTTCACTATTCCAACCTGATCCCGAAAACCAAAGATTCACAAATCAGCTTTATTATAAACTACACAAATACTACCAACAAACAAATAAAATCGAACTGTAAATCCAATCAAACTAGAAAACGTATCAGTGATGGCGTGAAAGTTGTTTCTTTATTCTGACTAGGGATCAAGAGATTTTCAGAAATGATCACAACAACAAAAAGACTCCCAAGACTGGAAGAACCGGAAAAAAGATTTTCTCCTGCATTCAAAATAATAGGGTACCTATCTGTGGTTACCAAACTCAAGTAGCTGCTCAAAACTCATTTCAGTTCCTAAAGTAAAAAAAGGCCCCATAATGCAGCAAGAACAGAGGATGCTTATCGAGTATTATATAAAAAGTGAAGTCAGACATATGTCCGATACAGGTAGATGAATAACATGCTTTTTCTAGTACCCTCTCATTTCAGGTATAATTTTGAACAATAGAAAATAGCTGCTGGTGGATGTGAAGAACAATTACCTGGACAAGAAATGTTGAAACATTCTTTCGCTGATCACCCTGAAGTTGAATAACCTTCAAAGACAGAAAATACATATGCATTAGTCATGCATTAACACAACAGTGTCGTTGCAGAGACGAGATAGAGATCAATATCCATTAACACAAACCTGCCCCAATTCTGGATCCTGGACAACAGTGCCGTTGCAGCAAAATTCTTTCTTGAGATCCTTCAGAATTTTATTGTAGCTGAATTCTTTCTTCAAACCCTGCACAGTTGTCAGGCTTTTCCTACCGTTCCTTTGCTGTATACGGATGTGCACATAATCTTTTGTCCCCGCACCAGAGTTATCAGCATTTGCCTCGGCAAAGGGATCTGAAGCGGACACCAAAGCACCACAATATTACCAAGTATAAAGCATAACTTGAACAATACAGCTCCTCCTTACTAGCAGGCTCATCATCTTTGCACATAAAATATAACCTCTTCTGTACAAGTACTTACTTGCACGATAATTTTTAAGACATTTTCTTCTGATTATTCAAAAGTTTTAAGTTATTGAATTAAAAAGATGGCAAGACAGAGAAATCCACCAAATTGAACCAAAGAGGAATGTAAATTGAAGAAGTTGCATACCAAAAGCATTAGGAACTTGGAGGTCGAGATCAGACATGAAACTTGGCTGAAGGAAAAGGGTAATAAGAGCACGCGCAACTCTTCAAACTTAGATGCTCAGACCTAGCAAAAAGAGAACCCTTCAGCAGTTAGTACAGTCATCTGTAAGCATAACACATGGGGTATGCGTAAAACAACGATGCAAGAAAAATCAAGATCAATATATGAAAGGGAAACTTGCGATTTTTGTCCCTGAAATGTCGACAAGTTCTTATTTTGGTCCTTGTGATGCTTGATTAAGCACATTTAACCTTCAAGTAATTGAAATGTACACTTTTGACCCTTCTGCTTGTGAATCTTCACAAAGTTAATACATTAACAACTGCAATACCATAGAGCTGCCCATGTGCTATGTTAAATTTTGTTCAGTTAATTTATATTTGAGGGCTACGTAAATAATCTAGATATAACATATTTCCTATGTAAAAAGACCAAAAACACAAATTTTAATTAGTTCGAGGTTAAATATGCTTGGTGAAATACCAAAAGAACAAAAATTAAAAGTTACCAATAAGTGAGGATCAAAAGTGCATTGATCCCTATATCAAAAGTCCAAACCTTCAATGATAAAAAATGTGTCATCTAAAGGAAAAAACCTTTTTGTTGATAATCACCTAAAAATTCTATTCTTTCTTGTATGAATTACAGCAAGAAGTAAAGGATAAGAGAAATCAAAATTGGAACAAGTAGAATTAGATTTGTAGGGTTATTGTGTAAAAGGAAGAAGGATAAAGCAACCAAACAACTGAAACACCAATATTAGTGATAAAGATGAACCCTTTAGCACTAATAGGATTGTAAAATCCGTCTAAACACCAATATTTCATAACAAAGACAACAATCAAAGGCAAGAAACAAATCAAACAACCAAAATTAGGCCAAGAAAATCAGCGGAAATCAATAAAATGAAGAACATGTAAACTAAAATTCCTAGTTCTTCAAATAGAAATCCAAATTTTTGCGATAAAGTACTCAGCAAAGAAACACAAAATGAAAATGGATCAGGCGACATTACTCCCCCCCCCCCCCCCCC
>MCJB01051341.1:0-106967 GCA_002018475.1 Nicotiana obtusifolia | reverse complement strand
AAAAAAAAAAAAAAATTGAGCCATAAAAATAATCCGGAAACCCGAATTTAATACTTACATCACTTCAATCTAGGTGGACATGATTATTTGAAACTTGTATTTACGAGATGGATTAAAAGAGTGTTCGTGCAAACTGACTCGAATATTATTGTCAGAAATAAAATCTATTTAAAAAAAAAAAAAAAAGAACAAAGAAGGTTACCTGATCTGAAGGTTAAGGAGTGGAGAGATGAGGATGATTAGAGCAGACCCAAAATCCCGAGCGAGAGAGAGGGTAAAGTCAAGACCAAGAAGAATAGAATGTGGTTTCGATGTGAAACGATCGATAGAATATATGTTAGGTACTTAGGTCGGTCGCAAATTATGAAACGTAAGTGGAGCTACTATAGGCTGCATCACGGAGCAGCATACTCCTGTGCGCCCCTTATTAACTTTCACCAACTCCAAGTTGCTTTTTTTTTCCCTTTGATATTCGTTTTAGAATTTCAACAAATTATAATTTTCGAGCGTAAGACCCATTATTAAAAGAAGTATTCAGTTAAGAATTTTTTTCACTTATAGGGCTTGAATCAGAAATTTTTTTTTTGAAGAATTAGCCCTAACTTTCTGGAAAGTATTTTAACAAAAAAATGTAGTTTAAATTTACTTGTTTGGGAAACTTTTATAAAAGAAAGATTGAAATTTTCTTTTACCAAAAAAACAGTTTGTTCCAAAAAAATATGAATCTGGTTAATTGCATGTAGTTTGTTCAGTTAAAGTTTTTGTGACTGAAAGAAAGACATTTCTTTGAAGAACAGCCTAAAACCAATTCTTTCAAAACAATTGTTTAAAAAACTTGTCGCGAAACATCTTAAGAAAACTAAGTTACAAGTTTTTGGAGAACTTAAAACGACCTCTTAAGCAATATTAATAATTAAAGCATGAAGTTTACCTTGGGTATTATGGGTGACACATTTCATGACACAAATAAATGTTGGATAGTAATCTAATTGTTATACATTTTATACGGAAAGTTAACTGTTTGAAGGATTGACGTGTGAGTATGGAATGTTATAGTAGGAACTACGTAACAGTCATTCTTGATTCTATCTCTGATAATTTGGCAATTGGTCTCCTCCTACTCTAAAAATATTGATTTACATCGATTAATTGGTCTGGATATATACAATTTTAGGAATTTGCTGCTAGATCCATTGCATCTTGATGGGCTTCCCCTGCATGGGTTAATTTTTTATGACAAAGACGCTATTATCCTTTACGCTTATTATTGAGGAAACTACACAAGTTGTCTATTAAAATCAAAGTATTTATTCGTCTTTACTCAATGTTAAACGTTTTATAATATATACCATTCTAACTAAAACTAATTATCAGTCTACCCATCCCCGGTTTTGTTTGACCATCTGATATTCTTTCCTTCCCATTTTAAAGATCCACATTCATTTAAATACTATCATAAACTTCCATCGACTTTGCCAAGAGTACTACACTGTGATAGTCTTCTTTTCAACTAATTATTAGTCATTATCACATAAAAATAATAGATGTAATTTCAAATCTGAAAAAATAAAATAAAATTGAAACTCCATATGCATGAGTTCAAAATGCCATATCTGATTTTTTTTATAGTGTTTTACTGTTGAAATTCATTAGTTCTTGTTCTTTGATGTGTATTGTACCTTTGATGCTGATTTTCGGAGATTTATTGTACAAAAAATTTAAATTCACCATTGAAGGACCTTCAAGCTTGAAACTCATAACTTGGTTTGTTTGAGTTTTTAATTGTTTTGATCTGATAGTGCATTGGGTTTGTTTGAAAAGTTGATTGAAGGTTGTAGCTAAAGTTTAAGCCAATTTGGTGGAGATTTTGTAGTAAATTTTAGAAATTTGGGTTGAAATATAATTGAACTATAGAAGAAGACGAATTTGTATTGTATACCCAAATTGTATACAAATGTACCATATACAATTCATTCTAACACATACTATTACAGCATACAATATAATATAATAGTATATTGTTATAATGTGGTCCTTTTTAAACTTTTTCATTGGGTCCTTTTTTAATTTCAACGGATTTCCCATGGTTTTTCAAAAAGTTTTCTTAAGCCAAAACATTTAGTTTGAATATTGATTGAAGGTTGTGATTGAAGTTTGAGTCAGTTTGATAAAATATTTTAGAGATTTTTGAAATTTAGGTCAAAATTGAGTTGAGCTAACGAAGAAAATGAATTTGTACTGTATACCAAAATGGTATAAAATTATACTATTTTGGTATATAATTCATTCCAACAGTATAATGTAGTAGCATATTGTTTTACTTTGATCCTTTTTAAATTTTTCTAAAAATTTCATTGGGTCCTCTTTTAACTTTTCAACAGAGTTCTCATATTTTTTTTATTTTTTTCTTAAGCCAGACTCTTTATTTTACTATTGATTCGAGGTTGTGGCTAAAGATCCAATTTGGTGAAAATCCTAGAGTAGATTTTAAAATTTAGGTTGAAATTGAGTTGAACTAGCAAAGAAGACCAGTTTGTACTGTATACCAAAACAACATTCTTTATGCCATTTGAACTGGTGAAAAAGAATTTTTACAATATATTAAAATGATATACTATATACATTTTGGTATACAGTTCATTCCAACGGTATACTATTACAATATACTATATAATGTAATAGTATACTATTATAATTTTGTCGTTTTAGAATTTTTTAAAATTTTTATTTAGTTCTTTTTTAACTTTTCAACGGAGTTTTCATATATTGTTTTAATTTTTTCTTAAACCAAAATATCTAGTTTGAAATTTTGATTGGAGGTTGTGGCTAACGTTTGAGTCAATTTGATGGAAATTCTGGATAAGATTTTTAAAATTTGGGTTGAAATTGAGTTGAAATATCGAAAAAGACTAATTTGACCTATATACCAGAATAACACACTATGTACCATTTGGTATATAATATTTAATTCAAAGTGTATAATTTATTGTGTTGAATTGACGAAGAAGAATTTGTACTGTATACCAAAATAATATACTATATATAATTTTGGTATACAGTTTACTCTAACGATATACTGTTACGGTAAACTATATAATGTAATACTACTATTACAATTTCGCCCTTTTAGAATTTTCTTAAATTTTTATTGAGTTCCTTAGAAATTTTTCAACAGAGTTCTCATATTGTTTTCAACTTTTTTCTTAAACCAAAATATTTAGTTTGAAATATGTGATTGGAGGTTATGGCTAAAGTTTGAGTCAATTTGGTGAAAATTCTAGAGCAAATTTTTTAAATTTAGATTGAAATTGAGTTGAACTAGCGAAGAAGACTGATTTGTACTCTATATCAATATAACATACCATATACCATTTTGATATATAATATTTAATTCAATAGTGTATAATTTATTGCGATAATATACTATTACAATATATGGTATAATGTAACAATGTAGTTAAATTTCGTACTTTTTTAAAATTTTCAAGAAAAAATCAATAGTTCCTTTTACAATTTTCTAACAAGGTTCTCGATATCATATACCATGTCAGTATATGATATATAGCATGTGGGTGTCATAGTATACTGCAATAATATACTTCAACTACTATTAATATATTATTTTTTATATACTATATGCTAAAGTAAGTTATTTTTTAATAATTGATATATAAAAAATACAAATAAATAAAAATAACAAAAATAATGGAGCCAAAAATGTGTGCATAATTAGATTACGTAAAAAAGGAAGTAAAATTGATTTGAAATAATAATAAATGAAATTAAAAAATAAAGAAAAAATGAAAGCAAAAAAGAGAAGAGAAAATAGTTATAATGCATAAGTTGTTCTAATAATTGAAAAAAATAAATAAGAAAACATGTATATTATATCAGTTATATTAATAAAAGAGGAACAAATATTTACTATATAGGTTATTTTTTCTTATTGTATAAAAAAAGAAGAATAATTAGAAAGAGCAATAAAATAAAATAAATGAAATTAGATTATGAAGAGAAAAGTAAATAAAAGAAAAAAATGAGTTAAATGAAATTAGGAAAGGAACAAGAAATAAACAAAATAAACAAAAAGAAAAATAAAAAAATAAAGAAGGAGCCAAAATTGAGTGTGAAATTAAATTATGGTAATAATAATAATAATAACAATAATAATAGTAATAATAATAATAATAATAATATGATATGGGCAAAAAAGAAATGAACAGAAAAGGAGAAAAGAAAAGAAACAGAGAAACAAAGAAGAAGATGAGAAAAGAGAGAAATTACCCACAAAAGCTATCACGGTAGGAAATGTAATTAGTTTAATGGGTAAATAAATAAATAAATAGTAAAGAATAAATAGTTTTATTTTTATAAGTAATTGTGTTATCCACCCCTTATTATTATGTACACAAGAAAAATGAAGACAAATACGGCTATATTGACCAACCGTCATGCAAATAAAGAGTTTATATTCTGGTGCACCGTAAGTAAAATATATTACACTATCACTTTATCTAACAGACAATTTTTAATATCGAATTTGGTATAGTAATGGTAAAAATAGACTAACCATAACCTTGAATAAGAAATGAATCTTGTCGACAAAAAATAACACGTCTAATTACACATATAGAGTAAAAGAATTTACCCTATCAATGTATATAATAAATTGGTAAATAGATATTCTCCCTCTATTTTATTTTATAAGACATTATTTTTTCATTAGTCTATTCCAAAAAAATAAAAAAAAATATATTCCAAAAAAAAAAGGGTCAAGTTTTCATATTTGAAAATAATATAATTAAACTTCTTATTGTATCTTAAATGATAAGCTTTTATAGTCATATAATATTTTTCTTTCTTGTTAAACATTATTAGTTTCTGGACACGCGCCTGCGCGTATGCCCCCAGTTCAGTAAATAAATATAAAATTTTTAAACATTACATAAATATTATTAGATGATGTATTTGGGTTACAAAATAAATTAACAAAAATATAAATTTTCTTAACTGATGAATATTTATTCACTTCCTTATTATATAACATAAGTGAAAGTACATATAAAAAGTTAAAGCTCATTCATGTAAGAGAATATATGATATTCAGATGATCATATTCTCTCATTCAAGATGATTGAAATATCCTAAGAAACCAGAAAAGATGAATTTAAATCAAATTAATTTTGTAACATTAGTGAAAGTACATATAACTCGAGGAAGAGACTTTGCTATCTAGATGAGCAAATTCTCGCATTCAAAATAATTGAAATATCCTAAGAACTTAAGAAGATGAAATGGAAATCAAATTAGTTATTTTACATAAGTGAAACTACATATAATTTGAGAAATAGAATATATGCTATTTAGGTGATCAAATTCGGACATCCAAAATGATAATCCACAGTATGAAAAATAATTTATTGTTACGTTCTAAGAAGAAACCAAAGATTGATAGTTGAACTAAAATTATTTGCACACCAAATAAAATATAAAATAAAAAGTAAGACAAAAAGAATAAGTACTATCTCAAATAAATAAATAACGTTGAATAAAATAAAATGCTAGATAAATAGTTAGTACAAAAGAACTCTTTTGCTTTTGGATCTGGTAGTAAGGACGGGAAAAGGTTAGGTGTGATACTACTATCAAGGCAAGCATAAAAAAATTCAGTTTCAAAATTTCTTGACTGACGATTATGCAATCAATCTTGTTAAACTATAATGATCATGGACATTTACAAATTTCAAAAGAAGTTTAAAACTTCATTTCCGCTATCTTAATTCCTAGTCAATCAAAAGAAAATAGTCTTGAATATGCTTTTGCCATACTCAAAGCATAGAATTACTTTTCTTTTTATTTTTTATATTTAAATGACAAGGCAAAGACCGCTGAGGCTTTTGAACTTTCAAGTTAAACGGCACAAGTGTCACTTAACTGAAAATTAAAAACGATTGTTATCAATTAAGAATGATTGTCAGTTATTTTGTGACTTTCGAAATTTTAATAAAAGGGAATTAAAGATGGCTATTAAAAGTTAGTGACATTTAAACGGCTATTTATTCAGAAAGAGGAGTGGGAATATAAAGAGAATTCCTTTAAATTTTATGGATGACATATCACGTTGCTTGACTTCACAAGTATATGTAGATATAGATTAATGAATAATTACTTTTTCATTTGCTTTCAGATTTAGATTAATCAAGCTTAGTGTGAAAACTCAAGTTACTTAAAGGAGTGCAATAATAATAATAATAATCATTAAAAAGAGATATATATAGATTATATCTTTTGTATAGGGACGTATAATATTTGTTGAAGGTAAAAGAGTCATTCAGGTTTTGATGAATATTTTAGTAATGCATTCTTACATTTTGGTCTTTATACTTATAACGTAGTATGATTTGATAATCATTCAAATTACACCACCTAAATTGAATAGCACAGGGCGGAAGAAACTCCTTCCCTAACAGTCTAACACACACAAAGTGGCACGTAGACTCCTTTTTATTGGCTAGTTTGCAGCTTGACCCCTTGCCATTGACTTGAAGACTTGAACAAGGAATTCGTTGGTGGTCACTTACCCAATTACCAGAAATTGATAGGTGCTGGTATTTACATACTCATTTACTAGCACTTCCTCAAAGCAGAAAGAATAGAAAAGGCAAAAAGGACAGGGTAAGAAGTATAGTTGTCCTAGATCTTTTTATATAAACCCAAACTTTTCCCTTTCCCAAACAATATTATCCTTCAAGTCTCAATTTTGATCTACCTTTCATCTGTTTTCCTATTTTTCAGATTCTTGAAAACCACTTTTTTCCAGCATGTCAGACTATGGATCCAACAATACATGCTGCTTTAAGTGCATCCAATTCATATTAACAGCAGGCTTAACAGCTCTTTTCATTTGGCTAAGTCTAAGAACCACAAAACCATCTTGCTCCTTAGAAAATTTTTACTTACCTGCCCTTAACAAATCTGATAACTCCAACTCCACAAGATCCAATCATACACTTTCCTTTCAGCTCAATTTGAACAACAAGATGAAGGACAAAGGTGTTCGTTACGATGACATTAAACTTAGTTTCTACTTTGGTACAAATACAAGTTTTCCTATAGGTAATTATACAGTACCTGGCTTTTACCAAGGCCATGACAAGAAAGCACATAAAAAGGGTATGCTGAAAGCTGAGAAAATGCCTTGGAATGATGCTTTAAAGATGGTTTCAAATGGGTCAAAAGTGGTTTTCAGGGTGGATGTAGCTACTAGAGTCAGGTACAAGGTCATTCTTTGGTATACTAAGAGACATAATTACACTTTGGAAAATAACACAGTGAAAGTGGATGGCTTAGGTAAATCAAGTTCACAGCAGCTTCATTGTTGTTCTATTGGGCTTCCCCTAATATTTTTATTCAGCTTGCTTCTTTTGTCGTAAACGACTGGTCAGTTATTCAAGATTTAAATTTGATGAGTTCAACAAATTTATATTTTGCTATTGAACCTAATTCAGTTTTACAATTACATGTTCAGGTTTTAGTGTTTGTTAACATTCTAGTAATTCTTTTAATTATGTATCAATTTATCCGTTTAAACTGTCGTACAAACTGACTGTAGTTGGTGTTATCTTTTCTTTTTGCATTTTTCTTTATAAATTGTGACTGGCTTGTTTTATGTGGTACGTCGATCTATAGTCTTTTTACTCATTCTGTTTACTAGGTTAATATTATTCATTTTCATATTTGATAAGTGGCTATGAAAGAACCGTGTTCCTATATTATGTTGAATTGTTGATGTCATAGGCCTTATCTTTTTCTGTCTTCCTACCTTTCTCTTTTTAATGAGCCATATAGGCCTTGGTCCACATTTATTAAAGGGATATAGTTTATGATTCGATGCTTTCTGATGCCTTCTCAGGAGTATGATTTGTAGAATAATGCCCTCCAGATATATTCTATCCAACTAGGGTTATCCTAATTATTACTCCTACCTAAAGAAAGTGAAAAGCATAGGATATATATATATATATATATATTATTATTTTTGGGAAATGGGTGCCCTTCTGATTTAGTATTTTGAATAGCAACTTCAACAAATTCTTAATTGGAAAATAATTAAATAAACTTGATGGACATGCGGGGAATAGAGGAATTCTTACTAAATTCCAACGTAAAAGTGAAGGATTAAAAAGAAGAAGAAGAAAAAGGATTAGAAGAAATAACACAAAATTGTAAGTACTATTAAGACATGGTTACCTGACCAACTAGATGAAAGAGTTGTCAAGATGGTGAACAAAAATACAAGAGGATCAGAATACACAATGGAGAGTGCCATATATCCTTCATTTACAAATGAGAAATATATATTTTTAACCACTCTAAAAAATAATAACCGATTAAATATATAATATGTATATATGTATATTATATACAAAAACACATATTTTATATACTTTTTAGCTAGAGAATGCAATTAGTTTTGGATCCTCTCTTTTCATGTCTTGGTATCCTTTTGTTTGAAAGCTAATTTTTATTTCTTTTGCAAAATCTTCAATATTTAACATAAAATCTGGACTACAATAAAATATTCCACCATTGTTAGTCATATCTACCTCTGTTAATCCTATTATGGCTTTCTTCGGATCTGTCCATCTATTATCAAATAAAGTAACTAACACTTTAGTTCCTAAATGCTTTCTTGTTAATCCTTTTATTCCTATAACTATTAATCCTAAATGTATAGATCTCATATTTGCCTTTTGTATTTTAATCAAGGATTCATCTGATATTAGATTAATCTTTTGGTGTCCATTACCTAATACAGATAATTCTTCTTTTCGATAATGTCTATATAATTGTGACATATTACCAAACCTACCAGTTTGATATAGAGTCTTGGGACTTAGTAGACTTAACTTGTGTTGTTGAAAAATTTGTATATCCTTGTCTACATCTATAACTTCCTCTAACTGATGGGTTATATTATTTTGTGAATTCCTATTCATTATTCTTGTTATTATATTACTTCCTATGTCGTCTTGGGTTGAGACGTTTGAGCTACTTCCTTTTTGGATTCTTCTACTTCCTTTACTTGAAAAAATCTCCATTTTTGAGGTTCTTTTACAATTTTAACTCTTTCTTTAGCAGGTGTTATTTCTACTTTCTTCAATTTATCAATTATATCGTCTATTTCTGAAGTTTGTCCTATACTAGACTTTCCTTTTATTAAACTTTCCAATTTTAAATTTATATCTAATAATAATAAAATAATTGTATTATTTTGTTTTACTAAAACTTGATCCGACTTTGAGGGTGGTAAATAAACTGTTAATCCTTCTGGATCTTTTTGAATTAAACTACTCTTTTTTAAGATATCTTTATAAAAGGGATTATCTAAATCGTTCATAAAAGTATTACTTCTTTTATTTGTATTAATAATTGTTTAAATTCTTGGATATTATTATTTTCTAGATTTTTACCTGATATTTTCTTGTTTAAAAATTCTTGTTGGTCTTTCAAAAAATCTTGATTTTGTTCTAATTTCCTTATAATCTCTAATTGTTTATTTTGTGTAGATTCTATTTTTTCTAATAAATTTAATATTTTATTGTTTTCCTTTTTAAGATTTTCTCCTAAATTTATTATTAAATCTGTTATTGAATTTAGATGAGGGTTTTCACTATGTAAATTATGTTCTCCTTTAGCTACGTTACACCTTATTTGTATTCCTTGTTTAAAAGATTTTCTATATTTTTTCTCAAATGGTATTTCTAAATCTAGATATTCTATTTTCTTTGTAGGATCTATTTCTAATAATTAAAACTATAACTAGCTCTAATCATACACTCACCACCTTTTCTAATAGCCTTATAATATTTTCTAACCTCTTCAAGGGTTTCTAATTCCCAATCTAATTCTTCTATCGTATTTTGTATTTTAATATATAAATCGTAGTTTATAGAAAATTTTAATATTTGTTCTAGATCTTTTTTAACTTTCTCGAAACTATTTCTTCTTTCTTTTACACTATGTATATCAACGTTATTTTTACTTATAATTCTATTAGCTCTTCTTATATGTTCAAAAGCTGGGTGTTTGTTCATATAATTGCTCCTATTAGTCTTGATAAATATTCTATATGTTCTATTGCGTTATTTATATCTAAATCTAATTGATCTATTTGTTTATTTATAAAATATTTAAATTCTATTATCTCTGGTTTATCTAAATCTTTCTTAAAATTTGTATCTATATCTTGTAGAATTTTTTTTGTTTAATCTTAAATTGTTGTAATCTATTCAAATATTTATTATGTGCTTTTATTATTCTTAAGACTTCTGGTGACTGTGGATAAAAACTTGAAAAGTGATGTTTCATATAACTATTAACCTAATGAAGGGATATTCTTAATCTGTCTTATTATTCTTCTTATATTAGCCTTATATCTAAGAACGTGAGAATTACTAACTTGTAGATGATATGCTATATCGTTCCTATATGTAGTAAATGGTTCTAAATTATAACTAAGGCAATATTTATATTTCTTCTTGAATTTAACTAATTTATTTATTAAACTATTTCTAAGCTTAGTCCACTCCTGACAAGCTCTCCTATGTTGTTTTAATAATATTCTTGACTCTCTTAGAAAGTATATTTGTTTCATATAATTGTCTGTCTGTCCTAGAAACTTATCACGCTCTGATACCAGGATAAAGAGCTATTTCGATTAAAAAAGAATTTTTCGATAAAAAGAGGGGGATGGTACTGTTTTTTCTTCTATGATGTAAAATCCTACTCAGTACTTCCTTACCTTAGTATAAACCATATATGACCTAATTTTCTCTCTCATTTTTTTATTTATCATGTTCATCTCTTCCTCTTAACTTATAATCCTAACAACATACATCTCTAGCCACACCCCGGATACTGACGTTAAAACGGCCTCTTGCCTGGATACGTCTTTCCATTCCTAGGAATTTACAGGCTAGTCCATAGTTGTTGTTAAGAAGTTAAGAGAATAACCATTACTAAGGATAAACATCATAACATAAAACAACATGAACAATATGTACAACACATCATAACTTTAAACAAACATATTTACATTACATAAAGAGAGAGTTTTAGATCTTACATGATTTATACAAGGATAAGGTTTCCCTTTCGGGAACCCCGAAGAGTACTGCTATAGGCTGGAAAAGAAACTGCACACCTTGCTTGAAGATAAACTATACAACACTCTGTTTTTTTTGTTTTTTTTTTTTAGAAACTGAAACTGAAGAACTCTCAAAGAAATTGCTCACTGAATTTTTACAAACTCTTGCTCTCACTGAATTAAATTACAAGATGCTGGAGATAAAGGAAAAATATTAAACATAGCAGCCCATGATCCCCAGACATGGAATTCAGTAGTAGATATATGGAAAAATATAGTAATAGCAGATTGCATTAAGTATTGTCCAGATAATACAGATACAGAAGTAATGTATAAATATTTAGAAACCTTTTTAAGAGAATCTACAAAAAGTTTATGGGAAGCATATAAAGTTAATTTCCCACAAGAATTTGATGATTTATGTAGATTAGGAGCCAACCCATATAATTTTGTAAATAAAATACATTGTTTAATAACAGGAGAAGATCCAAATAGTGGATTATTAGTATTACAAAGGAATGCGTTAATAAAGTTAGAACAACTAAGTATTTATAATTGGAATTCTATTAAACCTTTTTTGACAGAATATTATTACTATTGTAATATTAGTGGAAATGCTTTTGACCAGTGTTTAGGAAAGAAATTACTAAATAAATTGCCAGGAGCTTTAGGAAGAGAAATAGAAGAAAGATGGAATAAAAGAGAAGGTGTAGTACAAAACCCNAACAAGAAAGCATTTAGGAACTAAAGTGTTAGTTACTTTATTTGATAATAGATGGACAGATCCGAAGAAAGCCATAATAGGAGTAACAGAGGTAGATATGACTAATAATGGTGGAATATTTTATTGTAGTCCAGATTTTATGTTAAATATTGAAGATTTTGCAAATGAAATAAAAATTAGCTTTCAAACAAAAGGATACGAAGACATGAAAAGAGGTAATAATCTCTTAGCATGTATAGGATTTATTGGTAAATTAGCAAATAATGGTGATACAAAATTTAAGATAAATGTTGACGATGTAGTACAATTAATAGGAAATAAAGGAATAAAATTGATGAAACCTTTTAAAGTAGATGCATTAATTAACGCAGGATTAGAATGGAATTTAGAGCATTTACAAGAAGAAAGTAGTCTATATCAACCAAAAGACCATTTAATGTACGAAAATAGAAAAGGACAGATATCTATTAGATTTACTGATTACCAAAAAACAACTCAAAAAGAAGAAGATAATAATGAGGAAGTTACTATTAATATGATGAATATATCAGAAATAGAACATGGTTATGAGGTAGACATAGCAATACAAAAAGCTAGAGAAATCTATGAAAAAGATAATAGAAATACATTTAAATGTAAAGGATGTAAACAACCACAATTAAGTATAGAACAGGTAGAAGAGCATTTTAAAAATTGTGAATTTAGAGATGATAATTATGGTTATAAAGTACAAGACTCGATAACTACAGAATGAGAATCGATTACAAATGATGATATGTCAATAAATAGTAACATACAAGAATTTATGGAAAGTTCAGAATTAGGAGAATCAACTGCTACAAGTGCAACTCCATTCCAAAGAACTAGGCGAGTAGAGCATGACCAATCACCTTATTATCAAACTGGAAATATGCCTAGGACAAGAGTATATAGAATAAATCAGGAAATATCTTCAGATAATAGAGATATTAAACCAAGAGGTAGGAGACAACCTTTTGAACAACCAATTAAATTACAAGATGCTGGAGATAAAGGAAAGATATTAAACATAGCAGCCCATGATCCCCAGACATGGAATTCAGTGGTAGATATATGGAAAAATATAGTAAAGTTTCATGCCCATCTTTCAACCCACTGCATCAAGAATATATATATATATATATATATATATATATATATATATATATATCCTATGCTTTTGAACTGTCAATACAATTTAAATGTTTTTTATTTTCTTTTCAAATTCGATCTTGGATGGGTTGAAGCTTTGAGTTAGCTTCCTTCTCTGCTCAAGCTTAAGCAATTAGTGAGCTCTCATTTTGAGTTCCTGAATTTGTTTTATCGTAGACAACACACAAATCATAACAAATTTAGTGGCAGAAACCATTTCTCAGCAAGAAACGTGTATAGTAAGTTTATTGTTTCGCCTGTTACTTTCTAAAAATAAAGTAAGTACATCATATTAGTAAAGATAAAATTGATGTGCTAGAACATTAAGGATCAACAGTATAATGAGTTATTGTAGATGGACTTGGCAAAAAAGTGACTTCTTGAGTCTAAAGATAGAACCGGTGTACTGTTTTGTTCCTTGGAGATCTAATGTCTCATCTACAACCAGGGTGCTAGGCTGCTAGCTAGTGAGTGCTTCAAATGTAATAACAGGGTCAGAACAGTTAATAACAAGATCTTCGTGTTGGAAACCCAAGAAATGCACGGATTATAATCAGTAATGATCAGCGTCTGCCAATAAGATGGCTTGAGACTTGAAGAATAAAATAAAACCATTTCGTGAGTGCACGATACAAATCGATTATATTACATCTTCAACAAACTTCTTCTTCCACATTTGTCATTGTGAAACACACTCAACATTGTATATAGTTAAAATCGGATGGTACACCCCGGTCTCCGACAAAATAAGCCAAGCTCGAGGCATGATGACAGTGGACCGAAATCGGAGCAAAAGTCTCATCCAGTCATGGTTCGGAATCGGTCCTAGCCTTGAACGACTTCGAAGAACATTGTCGGGAAATCAAGCATGACCAGCGGAGGACCGTTATGTTCTGGACCGGCCGGATATACCTCTCGTGCTAAGGCTCGAACAGATCACTTACCACCGGAGCCATCGAGGCCACGTCCCTCGGATTCGGTTTGAGCTCCAAAGACCTCGGAAAAGCCTTACCAAACCGTTGCACACGACTAACGAATGGCCGTGATATCTGCGCCCGACCAGATATCACGGCACAGATCTCGGCCGTATCGGCAACAGATCAGTGATTAATGAAAAAGAAGATTTTTACCTTTTTTAGAATTGTACTAAGGATGAAACTCTCCTACTATATTAAGGAGATGATTTTTATTCAAAGGACATACTGCAACAAGCATTCCAAAGCAATATATTATTATTTTCTCTGCTATTAGATCTTTTTCTTGTTCATCAGTACTGGCCATAGTGAGCCCGGATTGAGGGCGAATTTTTCATTAAGGCTGAAACTATCCTCCTTGTGTGATTTGAATCCATTTTATCTTTGTTTGTTTAATTTGACTTAATCTATCGCTTTGTATCAAATAAGTTGACTCCTTAACCTTGATATGAAGATGGCTTATTCAATAATTCGTGCATAAGGCAGCAGAGGAAAACTTCTCGTTGCTGAGCTTGTCTTTTCGCCTAAGGCTTTCGGATAAGACTACTTACTCCAGTAGGTTAGTAAGCTACCTCGTCCGCTTTTACGCAAGGGTAGCTCTAAAGGGAGAGTTGACTCATTAGATGGATGGCTACCCAGGGAGCTGGTAGCAGATCTGTACTTAGCTCTTACTAAGCAGCCTCTAACCTAAATGAGTTCAGTTGCCTAGGTTAATTCCTTAAGGATAGTGGGGGCCGAATCAACTGAGTCACCGATAAAGAACCTCTACTTAAGAAGCTTTTTTTGCAAAGAAGAAGGGCCCTGTTCCTATGGGTTCACGTGCTAAGGCTCCACTAAAAAATGCTCTTTTTCAAGAGAGAGGTTTAAGGCGATTTCTCTCTTTAGATAGATTTTGCTTTTCATAATGTTTTCTTATTATTATTTTTTTCTAAAGCGGCATTCGGAGAGTCCTTGGCTCAGCATTATAGCCCATAGGGGTTTGGCGCTACTACATCGCTTCGCTAACTCGAAGCGCCTCGCTCCTCCTCATTCTCCTTTATGATAGGATCCTCCTTGGTCCTTTTTACATAACACTGCTGCGCCGCAGGAAATCCTTCTCTATACAAGTTCTTGGATGAGGTTTTTGAACAGAACTTTGATAGGCGAGAGGTGTAAGCACTTTAGAAAGTATATAAGTGTTGAAAGAGTGAAGTTTGGGACAACGGTAAACATGAGGAATGGCACCTCTGCCCCACTTGCAAGCAAGGGACATGCCGAACTGCAAATCAAAGAGCGACGTTATTCCCCATTCATCCGAAATAGTATTTTAGTAAAGAAGAGAGGCATTATGGGCCGACTGTCCACTATAGGAGCTTTCTTCTAACAATCCCTTATTTGGTATGTCACGAAATCATGAAGCGAACTCATTCTATTCAATATCTATATGGGGAAAGAAGATCGAAAGCCATTGAGTAGTGTGGTTGGGTTTTCTGAGCTTTGATGCTTACCTTCTTATTATTAAAAGGGGAAGGTTTAATAAAGGAGCTTTTCAGCCCTTTTGCTGGATTGTTGGTCCGCAGCCTGCCCTCTTTTTAATAGGTGCCTCTATTTGTATGGGGAATCCGCTGCTGATAGATCTCATCCAGTGTCCCCCTCCTTCAATTGGAATGCTAGGGGTTTACGTCCTAGGGTAAGTCCTAAAGTCCTAAGTTCTTCCTTTTAATCCAAGTCGAGGTAATAGTTTCTAGGAGTTGATGCTCCTACATCCATAGCATGAGTAGTTAAAGCAAGTGAATGATTTGAAATTCGAGTTATTTCACCGGTGAAGCAAATCAAACAAATTTTCAGACAAAGAAGATAAAAAAAAAAGTATAGTGGCTAGGAAAGCTCTGAGAATAGTGGAATGGAAGGCAGTAAAAGAATTAAATACTCCTTTTCCAATCACCCCACGAAGACAGACGATGTATCCTTAAAACCACTTACAATTTTAATTGTTATCCGATTTTGAGGGTAAACAGTTTGGCTCTAAGGATAATAGCAGCGATTTGATACAAATTTCCATAACATACCCTACTTCACACTTGTTCTTTGAAGTGCCTTTGATTTCAGGTCTACGTTTAAATGTCGAACTCCCAATCTGCCCCTCTAAACACGGATGCTGAGTCTGGCCACCATGGCGAGAATAATAATATAGCTCCCGGTGACGAGGTGCCCCTCGCCGATCCCAACGAAATTCCAGTCATGGACCCGATTGACGCCAACTCACATGTGACCATCAACATGAATTTGCCCACCGATCCTGAGAATAATCCACGAGGGAGTCTGGTCGGTAGCTCAAAATGCTCGTGACAGTGAGGGAAATAGGATAAGCTTACGGGTGATATTCGAAATGCTGCAGGCTCAGCAGGCAGTGATAGCCCAACTGCAGAACCGAAGTTGCGCTCCTAGTGCCCGAATCATCCCGGGAATGCACTCGCAGAAATGAACTAGCCGCAGATAGGCCAAATGAAGTTGAACTCGGAACCAACCCCCAGATAATAAAGAAGATCGAGGAATTGAAAAAGCGGGTGGAAACGAGAGAAAAGAAAATCGAAGCCAAGGATAAGAAGGTGGAAACTTACAACTCCAGGGTCGACCAAATCCCCGGAGCGCCATCGATATTGAAAGGCCTAGACTCCAAAAAGTTTGTTCATAAACCCTTCCCTCCGAGCGCAGCCCCGAAGTTGATCCCTAAAAAGTTTCGCATGCCTGAAATTCCTAAGTACAACGAGACAACTGACCCAAATGAACACTGACCTCATACACGTGTGCCATCAAGGGGAATGACTTAGAAGATGATGAGATCGAATCTGTCTTGCTGAAAAAATTCGGGGAGACCTTGTCAAAAGGAGCTATGATATGGTATCACAACCTACCTCCTAATTCTATTGACTCATTTGCTATGCTTGCAAATTCCTTCCTAAAAGCACACGCCGAGGCTATCAAGCTCGAGACCAGGAAGTAGGACCTTTTCAAAGTGAAACAGAGGGATAATGAGATGCTCAGAGAAATCGTGTCCCGGTTTTAGATGGACCAGATGGACCTGCCTCCATTCGCGGATGATTGGGTCATTCAAGCCTTCACCCAAGGACTCAATACTCGAAACTCGTTGGCTATGCAACAATTGAAGCAAAATCTGGTAGAATATCCGGCCGTAACTTAGGCCGATGTGCATAACCGATATCAGTCAAAAATTAGAGTCGAAGATGATCAGCTCTGGGCCTCTTCCGGGTTTGTTTATCATGTCCGAGCTAGTGAAAGACCCAAAAGAGAAATTGATCATGAACCAAGGCCAAGTAGGGATCGATATCAGCCATATAACGGTGATCGTAGGAGTAACAAATCTGCACGAAACCCTGTGAGAAATGAAAGGAGAAGTGATCGGAGTCAAAATAACCGGGTAGTCATGAGCAAAAACGGTTTTGACAGGCCCATCGGGCCTAAGGAAGCATCGAGGTTATCAAAGTACAACTTCAGCGTCGATGCTGCTGCTATCATAACCGCCATCAGTCGTATCAGAGACACCAAGTGGCCTCGACCTCTACAGTCCGATCCAGCCCAAATGGATCCTAACCTAATGTGTAAATATCATGGCACTCGCGGCCACAGAACGGAGGATTGCCAACAATTAAGAGAGGAAGTAGCCTGGCTATTCAACAATGGACATCTATGAGAGTTCCTAAGCGATCGAGCCAAGAATCATTTTAGGATTAGAGATTCTAATAAACAGATCGAACAGAAGGAACCTCAGCATGTCATTAACATGATCATCGACGGGGTCGACGTTCCACATGGACCGATGCTGAAGCGCACCAAAGTATCCATCACAAGGGAAAAACGGACTCGGGATTACATGCCAGAAGGAACCTTGTCTTTCGACGACGAGGACGCTGAAGGGATCGTGCAGCCCCACAACGATGCATTGGTAATATCTGTACTCATAAATAAATCTTGAGTTAAGCGTGTGTTAATTGATCCAGGTAGCTCGGCCAACATTATCAGATCGAGGATTGTGGAACAACTTGGTCTACAAGATCAAATCATGCCTGCAGTTTGAGTTCTAAATGGATTCAACATGGTATGTGAGACCACTAAAGGGGATATAACATCACCGGTGAACGTCGCTGGGACCATTCAGGAAGTCAAGTTCTATGTAATCGGAGGAGACATGAGGTACAACACTCTGTTCGAGAGGCCATGGATCCACAACACGAGGGAGGTACCCTCGACTCTGCACCAAGTGTTGAAATTCCCAATGCTAGGAGGGATAAAAACAATTTACAGTGAACAATCGGCTGCAAAAGAGATGTTTGCAGTCAACGAGGTGGTCCCGGTATCCGCACTTACAACGACAAAAGGTCTGGGTTTGGTCACCAATCAAGAAGCCAAATAGAAATTACCTACACCTGCCCCGACCCAACCAGAGAAGTAGGGGACCGATGAAGATGACAATTACGGGGTTCCCAGGTCTTTTATAGCCCCCGACAATTTTGATGCTACCAAATTGACAGTCGAGGAACTGGAGCAAGTCGTACTGATCGAGTAGTTTCCTGATCGAAAGGTATACTTGGGCACAGGGTTGAATTCCGAGCTCAGGAAAAAACTCATTTAATTCCTTATAGCTAACATAGATTATTTCGCTTGGTCCCACCTTGATATGACAGGAATCCGCTGAAAATAATCACTCACAAGCTAAGCCTGGACTCGAAGTTCCACCCGGTCAAACAGAAGAGGAGACCCCAGTCCGAAGTCAAGCATGCGTTCGTCAAGGATGAGGTATCTAAACTTCTTAAAATAGGGTCCATCTAGGAGGTTATGTACCTGGACTGATTAGCAAACGTAGTAGTAGTCCCCAAAAAGGGAAACAATTTAAGAATGTGTGTAGACTATAAAAACTTGAATAAAGCAAGTCCTAAGGACTTTTTCCCTTTGCCTAACATCGATCACATGATGGATGCAACGGCCGGCCACGAGATCCTCAGTTTTCTCGACGCTTATTCCAGGTACAACCAAATTCGGATTGACCGGGGCAATCAGGAAAAAACTTCCTTTATCACTAAGTACGGCATCTACTACTATAACATGATGCCATTCGGACTAAAAAATGCCGGTGCCACTTACCAACGCCTAGTAAATCGGATGTTCGAAGAACAAATAGGAAAATCAATGGAGGTTTACATTGACGATATATTGGCTAAGTCCCTACGAGCAGAGGACCGTTTGAAACATTTGCAGGAAACCTTCAGCATATTGAAGAAGTACAATATGAAGCTGAACCCGAAAAAATGTGCATTCGGAGTCGGCTCCGAAAAATTCCCCAGGTTCATGGTATCCAACTGAAAAATCAAGATTAATCCCGATAAGATCAAGGCCATCAAAGATATCACTGTTGTGGACAATGTGAAGGCCGTTCAAAGGCTAACCGGATGTATAGCCGCCCTGGGGCGGTTCATCTCGAGGTCCTCTAACAAGAGCCACCGGTTCTTCTCACTGTTGAAGAAAAAAAATAACTTCTCATGGTCCCCGGAGTGCCAACGAGCCTTGAAGGAACTCAAGCAGTTTCTCTCGAGCCCACCTCTGTTTCATACTCCGAAGATAGACGAACAACTATACCTGTACTTAGCAGTATCCGAGATATCGGTAAGTGGAGTCCTGGTCCGGGAAGAGGAAGGTACGCAATTTCCAATCTATTATGTTAGCAGGACTCTAGGCGAGGCAGAAACCAGATACCCTCACCTAGAAAAACTGGCGCTCGCTTTGCTAGGCGCCTCTAGGAAGCTGAAACCGTACTTTCAATGTCACCCCATATGTGTTGTAACTACTTACACATTGAGGAATTATGCATAAACCCCAGCTCTCGGGACGATTGGCCAAATGGGCCATAGAGATCAGCGGGTACGATATCGAATATCGCCCCCCGGACCGCCATTAAATCTCAAATTTTGGCAGACTTTATGGCCGACTTTACACCGGCCCTAATACCCGAGGTAGAAAGAGAGTTGTTGTTAAACTCGAGGACTTCTTCGGGAATCTGGAACCTCTTTATGGAAGGTGCCTCAAACGCAAAAGGGTCCGGACTTGGCATCGTATTGAAGCTACCAACAGGCAATGTAGTTAGACAATCTATTAGGACTGTAAAATTGACTAACAGCAAGGCCGAATATAAGGGCATGATTACAAGTCTCGAACTGGCCAAAAGCTTGGGAGCAGAGGTGATTGAAGCTAAGTGCGACTCCCTCCTTGTGGTGAAACAAGTTAATGGGACGTTCGAGGTCAGAGAGGAATGAATGCAAAGATACGTGGATAAGTTGCAGGTAATGTTACATCGGTTCAAGGATTGGACTCTACAACATGTACCTCAGGATCGAAATAGTAAGGCCGATTCCTTTGCTAATTTGGGATCATCGGTCGATGACGATGAGTTCAACTCGGGGGCGGTTGTGCAACTCATGAGATCGGTAGTGGAAGAAGGTCACGCCGATATAAATTCAACAAGCCTAACTTAGGACTGGAGAAACAAATACATAGAGTATCTTAAGACCGGAAAACTGCCCTCGGATCCTAAATAATCGAGGGCTCTGCGTACGAAGGCGACCCGATTCAGCTTGTTAGAAGACGGTACCCTGTTCAAAAGAATATTCGATGGCCCACTCGCAATATGTCTAGGACCGGGAGATACCGAGTATGTTCTGAGAGAGGTCCACGAAGGCACCTGCGAAAATCATTCGGGTGCCGAATCATTAGTTTGGAAAATAATCAGAGCCGGCTACTACTGGATCGACATGGAAAAGGACGCGAAGGAGTTCGCATGAAAATGAGACAAATGTCAAAGGCATGCTCCGATAATTCATCAGCCGGGGAGCTACTGCATTCGGTCTTGTCACCCTGGTCGTTCATGAAATGGGGGATGGACATCGTCATCCCCCTTCCACGGGGATCCGGGGTAAGGCTCAATTTATATTATTTATGACTGACTATTTTTCTAAGTGGGTGGAAGCCCAGGCGTATGAGAAATTCAGGGAGAAGGAAGTCATCGATTTCATTTGGGACCACATAATATGCCGGTTCGGAATGCCAGATGAGATCATGTGCGATAATGGGAAACAGTTCATCTGCAGCAAAGTAAGCAAGTTTCTCGAAGACCATAAGATCAAAAAGATCCTACCAACACCCTACCACCATAGTGGGAACAGGCAAGCAAAGTCCACCAACAAAACCATACTCCAAAACGTCAAAAAGAGATTAATCGACGCCAAAGAAAAATGAAAAGAACTTTTGCCCGAAACCCTATTGGCATACTGTACGACCTCGAAGTCTGTACCGGGTCACCGCATTCTCGTCGGTTTACGACGCCGAAGCTCTAATACCGATAGAAGTAGGGGAACCGAGTCTTAGGTTCCGAGATATGACCGAAGAGTCAAACGATGAGGCCATGAATACGAGCCTTGAACTGCTAGATGAAAGGCACGAGGCCGCCCTCGTCCGGTTAGCTGCCCAAAAGCAACGAATTGAAAGGTATTACAATCGAAGAGCCAACCTACGACACTTCGGTATCGGGGACTTCGTATTAAGGAATGTGACATTGAGCACTCGGAACCCGAATGAGGGGAAGTTGGGGCCGAATTGGTAAGGTCCATATCGAATTATCGAGATCGCCGGCAAAGGATCATACAAACTCGAAGCAAAGAACAGTGAGCGACTACCGAGCAACTGTAACGTGGCCTACTTAAAACGATACTAATGTTGATGTACGACACCATTCATTTGTTTTCTTTACATATTAGACTAATGCTTGAAGGTAACGATTAAGGGACGATACGATTATTAGGCCTAAAAGCACGCATTGCACTCTTTTTTCCTTAGACCGATTTTGTCCCAAATGGGTTTTCCGACAAGGTTTTTAATGAGGCAACAGTGGATCGTGCTAACTTAGAATCGAAGACTGGAGTCAAGGACCACGTCAGCAGTATCCGAGGCCTCTCTGTGATCAGCCTCCGATACTGGGGGCCATTACCCTCGGATAATAATTTTGGCAACGAGAGAGACTTTATGCTCGAACTACCTAGGCTCGATGGATACGATTTATTGTAAGGGCCAAACGGTCAAATGAACCGTGCCCGCATAGACCACCAAAGCTCTGACACGAAGCATGTACACATTTGTAACCTTGTATAGAAATGAAAGAAAGTTTCTCCTTGTGGATAAATATTTTGTCCCTTAAAAATTTCTACATTCGGTCCCCTAAAGATATCAAGCCCAAGGGAAATCTCTATCCGATCCAAGAGGTCACCTTCACTCAGGGATTATCGTCCAAGGCAGGCTGGGGCAACCCGGTGTATCGAAGCCCGGAGGCACAAAGCTTATTAGGCAGTGCCCGAACTCTAAAGGCCACGGCTATCCCCATTCGAAACTATTATCCCGGGCAAGCCCAAATAACTCGGGGTAACGAGCACATAAAAGGCTACGGCCGTCCTAGAACGACTCAGAGACGTCCGAGATCCGTAACCAAAACATAAGGCCTTCAAAATTTCTAAAACCGATTCGAAGGCTACCCTCGGCAAAATTATAAAAAATCCTATGTGAACATTTCGGGGAAAGATTCTGGTCATACCAAGCCACCCACCAGCCTTAAGTAAAATAGTATAGAAAATGAACAATGTTCGAACCTCTGAATAAGACCTAATTATTACATGATAAGGCATCTGAAATCTTTGCAATCATAAAGAAAAAGCAAAAATAATCAAGCTTGAAAATTGACGAAGGGAAAAAAGCCTTATATATGTAGGCAAATTTTTATAAAGGCCAAACAGCCTCAACAAAATACAAAGGTATAAAAGCAAAAAATTAAAAGGCACCGAAGAAGCCTAATCCTCACCGGAGCCCGCCTTATCACCGGGGCCGCTGGAATCCTCCCCGTCCTCGGAATCTTCCTCATCCTCGGGATACGTCAACTTTTTGGCCTCGGCCTCGATCCTCTTAACATTTTCAAGCTCGGCCGATAAATCGAACCCCTGGGCATGAACCTCTTCGAGAGCCTCCCTCCGGGATAGCCACTTCGCATGATCGACTATGGCCTTTAGGCGCTCCTGAGTAGCCTCAACATCGGCTTTGCACTGGGCCACCATCTTATCGGCATCGGCCTTGGCTATTTCAGCCACTGAATTGCCTGTTTTAAGCTCCTTGGTGAGGGTTTCCTGATCGGCAACATACGAGCTCACTGAGATTGGAGCTCCTCAATTTTCCGGGACCGTGCCTCTGCCTTCTCCTTCATCGATTGAAGTTGGGCCTCTGTCGATGCCAATTGCTCCCGGGCTATTTCCTTTTAAGAAGCTAACCGATCCACCTTGCCCTTCCACTTCTCGGCCAAGGCCTTGACTTCATCCATCTCAACCCGGAGCTGGTCAACCCGATCTACCTTCTACTGGACCTGTGGATTCTAACCATTGGACACCGTGTCTAGATCATCATCACTAACTTCAAAGATTTTTACCTGTTCCAAAAGGTCGGAATGTTCCTTCTGAGCCATATCCAACTCGGCTCGGAGGCTCTTGATTTCACCCTCGCGTTGCTCGCTGAGAAGTTAATACATGTATTTTTTCTCAGCAAGCTCTTTGGCTTCGGCCTCGAGTTGCTCAACTTGTCTCGGTACCGGAGGCATGTCTCGTGATGGTGCACTGAGGCCTGCAAATACAAGGAAAGGTATTAGAATTATCAAAAATTAGTTCAAATATCAGAAGAAAATTAGAATCATCAGGGATTATTAAAAGTTACCCGGTTCAACGCCTGTTGTGCTTCGTTGAACAGGCATGGCAAGTCTACCTCGTTCATTTTGGCCTGGTCTTCCTCAGTCACCAGGCACCATAGGTGATTGGCTATCCCTACGGGGACGGAAAGAACCCGGGCATCCTCCAGAACGGTGATGATAATTGATCGCTTCCGACCAGGATCCGCACTCGGGGTAGGGAACCGGTTGACCAATCTCGGGCTTGAGTTACGCCCACCTGCCCCGAGGACGGACTTTTCCTCGGTACCTCTAAGTCACCTAACCTGGTGACGTCCTCCGTGGCGGTGGAATCCACGCCATAAAAAAATTAGCGGAGGGGATCGTCCGTTCCGTGAGCCCCCTTGTTGGGTCGTTCTTTCACAGCTTGGGCCTTGTTGTACATCGACTCGGTAAACGAGGGTGACTCGATGATGTCTATCACACCAAGTGCCTCCTTTGGGGCACCGCCCGCATTCAGGAAGCCTCAGCCCCAGCCTCCTCATCGACCTCCCTGGCCTGAGGCAGATCGGTCTCACGGGTCTCTGTTTCGACGGCCCCTTGCTCTTCGAGGAGCGGCGGCTCGCGGGCCACAAAAACAAAAGGCTCTTCCTCCTCAGGCTCGTCCCTAAGCCGATAGAGCAAGTCCAAAGTTGGTACTCGAGAGCTGGTGGTTTCCTTTGGCTTGTGCACCAGCCTTCTCCTTGTTTTCTTTTTCCGAGCTAGAGGAACCCGGAGCCCTCCTCCTCTCCCTCTCTCCAGCTTGCCCCGGATCAGGAGACTCAACATGCAAGTCCTCGTCCCCAACAGAAGGCCTAAGCTCGACGTTCTTAAGCAAACCTGAAAAGGAAAGTAAAGGAGATAAGGACGCGATGTTAGAAGAAAAAGTTCACTACGACTTGTTTGAGAAAAGAACCTTACCATGAGAATGGGCCTCCCAACGGCCTTTTGAAGGTTTGCACCATGAGCGCTCGGAGTAGGGCATCTGTGAAACAATTCGCTCGACCCACTCCTTGAATCGAGGGATAGCATTCGGAACCCGAGCAAGGGCTACAACATAACAAGCACCAATAAGAAAAGAGAAGATAAGCCATAAAAAATGACGCTTAAAGGGAATACTTACGTGATGTGTTCCACCTTTTGGGGAATGACCTCCACTCGGCAGGTACTAGGTCAATAGTCCTCACTCGAACAAAACGTCCTTGCCAACCCCGATCCCAGTCCTCGTCGATGCTCGAGAACATGGATTTGATGGCCCTGCGTACTAGCTTTATCAGTCCCCCCCCCCTCCCCGGGAAAATTTGAGGACTGTATAAGTGGAGTAGATGATCAATGGTGAACGAGCACCCATCGATTTTGTTCACAAAAAATCAGAGGAGGATCACGATCCTCCACAGTGATGGATGAATCTAGCCTAGGCACACATTTTACTTCTTGTAGAAGTCTAAAATGACCGGGTTTATCGGGCCCAATGTAAAGGGATAAGTGTGAACACTTAGATATCCCTCGACATGGGTGGTAATGGCCTCTTCGGGGTCGGGGACCACTATGTCTTTGTCGGCCTAATTACAGCCTTTTCGGACCGTGGGGAGGACCTCTTCGATAATTAAGCAGATGTATATCGAGGCCTCCTCACACCGACCCTGTATAGAAGAAAGCTTCTCAACCTTAAAGTTGTCGGTGACCGAACAGCCACCGAGAATGAACATCTTCAAGGGGGGCTCTTCTGTCGGTTCATCAACAATCGTATCGGGGATGGTCTCCTCGACCTTAATGATCAGTCACGAGGAAGAAGGAGCATCCTTCCGAGGAACAGATTTTGAGATTTTTACCATTGTAATTGAAGAAAAAGCATGGATGAGATGGAGAAAGAGTGAAAGTTGAAAGATCAGACTTGTTAGCTTGAGTAGGAGATGAGTAAAAATTTTCACAAAGTACTGAAGAACCTTGGGTAACGGGGGTAAAAATGCTAGAGAATGTTGAAGTCCTAAAGGTACAAAGGTAGAAGATTTGGTGTAAAGTGAAGAATGGATAAGAGAGGGGATATTTATAGGAGTTCAGCGACATTTCACGTCCAGGGACGGCCGACCGGCGGCTGATATGCATTTAATGCCATTATGACATGACTGATGAGACGTTTCGTATGTTTTGTCGTTTCTGCCGCGATGTGTCAAAGTAATAATCGAGAGCTCATGTCGTTTCTCATCATTTACTCTCCGAGAAATGAGGGGACTATCTGTATACGGTTAAAATCGAGCTCATGGTACACCCCAGTCTCCAACAAAATAAGCCAAGCTCGAGGCATGATGACAGGGGATCGAAATCGAGGCAAGAGTCTCACCGAGTCATGGTTCGGAATCGGTCCTAGTCTTGAACAACTTCGAAAAAAATTGTTGAGCAATCAAGCACAACCAACAGAGGGTCGTTATGTCCTGGACCGGCCGGATACCTCTCGTGGTAAGGCCCCAACAAATCACTTACCACCGGAGCCATCGAGACCACGCCCCCCGGATTCGTTTCGAGCTCCAAGACCTCGGAAAAGCCTTACCAAACGGTTGTACATGAATAACGAAGGATCGTGATATCTGCGCCCGACCTGATATCACTGCGCGGATCTCGGCCCGTATCGACAGCAGATCAGTGATTAACGAAAAGGAAGATTTTTACCTTTTTTAAAATTGTACTAGGGATGAAACTCTCCTACTATATAAAGGAGATGATTTTTATTCAAAGGACATACTGCAACATGCACTCCAAAGCGATATATTGATAGCGAATACTTCATTAAGGCTGAAACTATCCTCCTTGTGTGGTTTGAATCCATTTTATCTTTGTTTGTTCAATTTGACTTAATTTATCGCTTTGTATCAAACTAATCCGCGTATTCTTCAAACCACTTATAAATTTAATTGTTATCCGATTTTGAGGGTAAACAAACATGTATCAGTATGTACATATGTGAAAAAGAATGGATTACCACAAATTTTAACTACTACAACACCAAGGTTCTACCAAAACAACTTGACCCTTATTTTGCAAGTTTATAGTGTATATGTAGTTACTAGGGTTTATTTGTGCCTAACACCTAACTAGGACTAATCGAACACTGAGAACATGTTAGTCCAGATATTGGCTCACCATATATATATATATCCCATTTCAATGCTCAAGTTAGTATTGTTCTTGAGGAATAGTACTTTAAGCAACTTAAACTAAAGGAAATGAGATAGTCAAGGGTACATAAACGATCTCACTCACATTCTTTTAAGTCTTGATACTCTGTAATGTGCGTGTAACTTGAAAAACAAGATAATGGTGGTGGCACATGCTGATAGCTCAGTTTCAATGCCCCCGCCCCCGTCCCCCCTACATATGAAATTTTTACAAAATTATACACTGTAGGGAGATAGCAAATTTTCTCACCGGTTGTTTCATTGAAAATTTCAAATTTTCAGCTACCCACTTCCCATTTCATGATCAAAATTATGTTTAAGGGTTATATTATTTGTAAGCATGATTATTCCGTTATTTTTGTTATTATACTCCCTGTTGTTATTCCGACTTTTTGGTTGTTAGAAGAATTATGGTCTGTTATTACTCACATATTCTATGGAGAAAAGGAATTAACTAATTTCAAGAGTTGTTGTGATTACAAGGGATTGGATATCCCGAACTTTGGGTTGATGGTGAAGCCATTACTTAGGGTTGGGCTAGTCAAATATCTCTTGCAAGATGTATTAGACCTGAAAATCTAGTTTGGACAAAGAGGATTTGCAATATTCGAAGAAAGAGGAGAGAAGAAGTACATCAGATAAACAAAAGAGTACAAGACCTAAATGTCTTATACATGGGCTTATCGGATCGCAAGTTATGGGCCAAAACACACAAGCAAAAGCAGAAGCCCAATACAAGAAGGAGCCTAGCCAAATTAATTCTAATATTCTTCTAGATTTTTCCAATCCAAATGCTGACTCAACATAGATAGTTTTTTTTAAAATATATTATTAGTACAAATTAGCTGTAAAGAATAGTTGTATTATATCCTTTACACAAAATAGGATAGTTGTATATGTCCTTTATACATTTTACAAATACTAGTATAAATAGAGGCACTGTACAAAACATTGAAAATTCAATGAAAAGACAAGATTATCTCTAAATTTTATTATGGTATCAGAGCACTAAGATCCTTTCCCAAAAAAAAAAAAATTTCTCTTGGATCATCCTTTCAGCATTCATATCTTTTCAATATCCTTCTTCTTCTTTGTTCATCCTTTGTTTTAATGGCACAATCTTCCGAAGAAGAAAACTCCTCTGCTCAAACTACCAGAAACACTTCAAACACTTCAAACATGATTGATGCTTTTCATCCTTTTTTACTTTCTCCCCTCTGATTCACCAGGAATGGTGTTGATAAACTCCATTTTTTATAGAAACACAACTGTCATTGCACTTTCTGCAAAAAACAAGATTGGATTCATTGATGGGAATATCATTGAATCAGATATGGGTTCACCTTCATTCAAATCTTGGAACAGGTGAAATGATATGGTAATCTCATGGCTTCTCAACTCTCTTTCCAAAGAAATAGCTGAGAGTATTCTTTACTCTAAGACAGCTAAAGAAATCTGGAAAGAATTAGAAGATAGGTTTGGTCAGTGTAATGGGGCATAGCTCTATCAGTTGCAAAAAGAGCTGAGTGAATTGATCCAAGGAAATTCAAACATTGCTGCTTACTACATAAAAATGAAAAAGATCTGGAATGAGTTGGATACCTTAACTACTTGTGTTCACTGCAACTGTGATTGTAAAGAAAAGCTAAAACTCTCAATTCTCTTCAGGATGGTCGCTTGATTCAATTTCTCATGGGACTCAATGAGACCTATGGTCCAGTAAAGAGCAACATACTGATGATGACCCATTTACCCTCTATTAGCCATGCATACTCCTTACTGATTAAGGATGAAAAATAGAGGGAGATCCATGTTGGAGTTCACCCTGCTGAATCTGCATTTATTGCCACAAATCAGAACTTCAACAATCAAATTTGGTGAGGGAAGGTTCAAAGGAAATTTTCAAGGAAGAAAGAACAACCAGTTTTGTTCTTACTGTAAAAAACAAGGACATGTAGCAGAGAAGTGCTACAGGAGTGTTGGATTCCCACCAGATTTTAAGTGTGCTAAAACCAGAAAATTTCATGGTAACACCAACAGCAATGCAATCATGACAGAAGATAATGCCATACAGTCAGCTAATGGGGGTGAAGGAAGTTCTTCAGGAAAGGGGATTACACAAGAGCAGTACTCTCAGTTGTATCAACTACTCCAACAAGTCAAGATTGGACAATAAAGTGAGCAGATATCTGAGGCTAGTATTTCTGCCAACTGTGCAGGTATAGAACTGCCTAATTTCTATAAAATTTGTTGTCTAGCCATTCTTCATCCTCATTCCTGGATAATAGACTCGGGAGCTTTATAGCAAATGACACCTAATTTTTTCCTTCTCTTTGATATAAATGTTTTAACTATATATATATATATATATATATATATATATATATATATATATATATATAAAAATCTGCCTAGTTCACATAAAGTTAAGGTCAGTCAAATAGGTAGTGTACATATTCTGCCAGGATTAACTGTTAACAATGTTCTTTTTGTCCCAGACTTCAAGTTCAATTTGCTATCAGTTCATAAACTTGCATCACAGCTGAATAACATCCTATTATTTTCTTCTAATGGTGCTTTCTTGTAGGGCCCTTCAATGAAGAGGCCAGTAGTAGTTGGTGAAGTCAAGGATGGGCTTTACATTCTCAATCCAGTTCTTTTTCTTCAAGTGTCAAGCCTAAACTTAAGCCTGTTTTTAAGCTTCCTTCAGGTTTGTAATAATCTTAGTGAAAGGATAGCTTCTCATTCAGTTTCTTATTCGGTCAATTTACCCTCTAATGTAAGCTTGTGGCACAAACGTTTGAGGCATATGCCTTTATCTAGTATGAACACTTTATCTATTTTTCAGTCTCAATTTTTTTCTAAGATTCATTCACCTTGTGATGTTTGCTCTCAAGCTAGGCAAGCTAAGCTGCCTTTTCATTCTAGCTCAATCTCATCTACCTCTATTTTTCAACTTATTCACATTGATACATGGGGTCCATACAAGCATCAAACACATGAAGGATATAAATATTTTCTTACTATAGTGGATGATTTTAGTAGAGGTACTTGGACATATTTGCTCAAAACAAAATCCAATGCATTTTCAGTTTTAAAATTATTTTTAGCAATGGTTGAAAGACAGTTTCATACCAAAGTAAAGATCATCAGATTAGATAATGCATTGGAATTAGGCATCAGTTCTTCCACTTCAGAATTTTTATTTTCTGAAGGCATTTTACATCAAACAACTTATTTTTACACTCCTCAACAAAATGTTGTAGTAGAGTGTAAACATAGACATCTTTTGGAAACCAGTAAAGTATTATTATTTTAATCTAAGTTTCCTATTGCTTATTGGGGAGGATGTTTATTAACTGCAACTTTCTTCATTAATAGATTTCCATCAAAAGTGTTAGGTTTCAAAACTCCTTATGAGATTCTTTTTAAGAAAACTCCCTCCTATGATTTTTTAAGATCTTTTTGATGTCTTTACTATGCCTCCACTTTGTATGTTCGTAGATCAAAATTTGAACCAAGGACTGTTAAGTGTGTATTCTTGGGGTATCCATTTGGAAAAAAGGGATACATACTTTTAAATCTAGAGTCTAAAAGGGTTTTTATTTCAAGAGATGTAATTTTTTATGAAGAAGTTTTTCTTTTTTCTGAAAATACATATTGTGCCTACTTATCCTGTTACTTCCAGAGTAAGTTCACACTCTCTAGATTCAGATCCTAATCCCTCTGAGTTTTCTCCTCTGATCCTAAAGCATCCAAAGAAATTAACTCTTTTCCAGAGTGTTTGTCTCCAGGTCTTTCTTCAAGACCTTCTTCTACAGATCTTTCACCTACATGAGATTCATCCCTTCATTTATATTTCCTACACTATCCCCAATTGCTTCACCTACACAGTCAACCCCACCTGGTAATCTAGAACAAACAGTTTTGAGAAAGTCACTAAGAACACATAAAACACCATCTTACTTGGCAGATTATGTATGTAACACTGTTTATTTGGCTGATCTAACATCTTCCTGTTTTGCAGTTGCTCTAAGCACTACTGTATTACCTTTTTCTGCACTTTCTTATACCAATCAAAATCTATTAATTCCATTTCACACATGTCAGAACCTAATTCCTATAATCAGGCAATTTTACACCCTGGTTGGCAAGAAGCAATGGCCAAGGAATTTGAAGCTTTGGAAGCCAACAAAACATGGGAGTTAGTTGAGCTGCCTAAGGATAAAAAGGCTTTACCTTGTAAGTGAGTATATAAAGTAAAATTTAAATCAGATGGAAGTGTGGAACGTCTCAAAGCTAGGTTAGTGATAAGGGGAGATACTCAAAGAGAAGGAATTGATTTTACCGAGACTTTTTCTCTTGTGGTTAAAATGACCACAGTTAGATGTATCTTGTCTATAGCAGTAAAGAAAGGTTGGACTTTATTTCAACTAGATGTGAATAATGAGTTTCTTCATGACGATTTGCAGGAAGAAGTATATATGAAATTACCTGCCGGTTTATCTAGTTCCATACCTAATCAAGTATGCAGGTTGCGAAAATCATTGTATAGGCCGAAGCAAGCCTCAAGGCAGTGGTATGCTAGGCTCACTGCATCCCTCAATTTCAAAGGATATAGCCATTCGCTCAACGACTATTCTCTATTTTTTAAAAACACAGATAATGGGGTTTCTATTGTCGCAGTATATGTAGATGATATTCTACTCACAGGGGATGATCCTATTGAATTACAAAGCTTGAAGAAGTTTCTTGACTCAAAATTTAAAATCAAAGACCTCGGGGAGGTTCATTATTTTCTTGGCATGGAAATTGTGCGAGAACAACAAAGAATGATAGTCAGTTAGAGAAAATTTACCATGGAGCTTTTATCGGAATATCAGTGCTTTGACATGAAGCCAGTTTCCATCCCACTTGATCCATACTGCAAGTTGCATGGAGATTCCAGTGAACTTCTCCCTGATCCAACCATATATCGAAGGCTCCTTGGGAAATTGAATTTTTTGACGCACACCAGGCCTGACCTATCATTTGTCGTGCAACGACGTAGTTAATTCATGCAATCCCCTCGTCAGTCTCATTTCGATGCCGCCATGCACTGTCTTCGTTATTTGGTCTTCAATCCGGGACTTGGACTTTTCTTCAACTCTTATCCTTCTAAAAAATTGCTAGCTTTCTGTGATTTAGACTGTCTTGTTCGGACACTAGACGCTCTGTCAGTGGTTATTTCATCAGTTTTGGCGGCTCGCCCATTTCTTGAAAATCCAAGAAACAACCCCCGGTATCACTTTTCTCAGCAGAAGCTGAATATCGATCAATGAGACGTGTAGTCGCAGAAGTAATCTGGCTTGTTCGTTTATCGGAAGATCTCTCTATTCCCCCTTCTATTCCGGTCACCATACACTCCGACAGCCAAGCTGCGATTCATATCGCAAAAGGTCCTGTCTTTCACGAGCGGACAAAGCATGTTGAACTAGATTGCCACTTCGTCCGGCAATAATTTTTGGCAGGTTTAATTTCGTTGACTTTTGTTCCTTCCGCCTCTCAATTAGCTGATGTTTTTACAAAATCTCTACCACGATCTATCCATCGTTTGATCGTCGGCAAGTTGGGTGTTTGTTCCCACCCCTCCAACTCGGGGGGGGGGGGGGTATTGGACCTAAAAAACATAGTTTGGACAAAGAGGATGTGCAATATTCGAAGAAAGAGGAGAGAAGAAGTACATCAGATAAACAAAAGAGAACAAGACCTAAATGTCTTATACATGGGCTTATCGGATCGCAAGTTCTGTTGGGCCAAAACATATAAGCAAAAGCAGAAGCCCAATACAAGAAGGAGCCGAGCCAAATTAATTCTAATATTCTTCAAGATTCTTCCAATCCAAATGCTGACTCAACATAGATACTTTTTGTATGTATCATTAGTATAAATTAGCCGTAAAGAATAGATATATTCTGTCCTTTACACAAAATAGGATAGTTGTATATGTCCTTTATTTATTTTACAAATACTAGTATAAATAGAGACACCGTAGAGAACATTAAAAATTCAATGAAAAGCCAAGATTATTCTCCGAATTTTATTAAGATGTCTAAGTATTGGACTTGATTTGCACATTTTAAGTTTGGAAAGGAAGTGAGAACTTGATGCTGTAAATTAAGTTATATACAGAGGGAATTTTGTAAAAAAAAAAAAAAAATTATTTTGTTTGTAACGTTCGTTAAATCCCCTATAGATTCTAACATGGAAAAGGTTAAACTTTATCCGTGTATCATGATAAAAGAAATAGTAGTAATTCTTTTGACTCAAAGGACATCCATTATGCAAGAGATTTAATAGAATTTTATGTGCAAAATTTATGTTAGATAAGTGATTGAGGAAGTTGATGCTATGATAATAGATAAACGGGGAAATTGATAATTTGACGGCCAAAATATTCGCCTGAGTTTATATAACTCTCCGTTCATAGTTGGTCAATATTTAGATATTCACATACGAGGGAGGCATAAAAGTCTATAATCTAAAGTTGAGGAGGAAATTTGAATGTCGACAAAAAATTTGGAGGGCAAGAATGATTCTCACACTAAAATATTTGAAGTGGCAAATGAGTCAAAAGAAAATTATTTTTTTATTTTTTAGTTTTTCCCAAAGATTGTGGTATGACTATTTGATCTAGTTATATAGACAAATCCCAGGTCATATGCTAGTTATTAGACATAACGTCATTTTTTATTAGTTCATTTTTATACTTGACGAATATACAAAGAACTCACTTAGTCAAAAAAAAAACTTATAATCACATAAGAACTAACTTAAGAAAAAAACTTATAATTATTAGAGAGACTAGTGTTACAAAGCACTGGTAGAGAATGTTTTTTTTTTTACCATTTTCCATGTAATTGATAAAAATTAATCATTCTCTCATTTCTTCTTTCCTATTCTTTTCACATAGTTTTTCTTTCTTTTCATAATTAATAAAGAGATGAAACAATTTAATTGGTAGTTGAGCAGAACAGCTTATACTAACATTATTGTATGGTCTCTTTTTTTCCGGGAAAAAAATAGAGGGAGATTTCTGCTGTTCTACTATTGAGCTGTAATATTTATTTATCTTCTTTAAGTTGGTTTCAAATAGCTTTGAGTGCACATGAGAATTGGAGAGGGACAAATTTCCACTTTGTCACGCTTTCAACTTTCAAGTTTCGAATAGAAGAGGATTCCGACTTCCGAGAGAGACAAATAGACAATGAAAAGAAGAAGAAATAAAAGCCTCAAATAGTATTTATTACTATTTCTTTATTCACGTCTCTTCGTTATCCGATCCCTTCAATTTCGTATTTAAAACATCTCTCTTTCTTTGTGTCCAAGACTTGAAGCCCTAACCATTCAATTGAACTCATAATCATATAATCTTTAATTCAAATTTGTATAATACTTGTCGGGGTCTTTTTATTCCTTATTAACATTTACTAGAGTGGTATAATTTTATCAGAATACATACAACACAGAAATTTTTTATAAAGTTGTTGTAATTTAGAAGTTAAAAGTTTCATTTGTGGTTTTATCGTAAACATGTTATTACTATTGTTGAAAAGAGAGGATTGAAGACGCAAAGGGGTGTTTTTTTTATTACTGTACTCTCTTTTCTGTTCTGGGGAGCATGGGGCCGAAGAACAGTGATGGTCAAATGGAAGGAGCAAAGTCAGGGAAGAGTAGTAACGGCTTCATTCCGACGTCGTTTAGAGCACTTTCGAGGATTGTATCCTCTGGAGCTGCAACGGTTGCTTCCACAGTTAGGTCAGCTGCTTCTGCTATTGTGGACAGGGACAATGATTCTACCCATGATCAGGTGCAATTTCCCGTGTTCCTTTGTAGAAATAATTTAATTTCATTCCCCGCCCCCTCGTACTTTTCATTTTTTATTTTATGTACTTATCATTTTTATTTTGTATAATGTTGGTCTGAGATGAATTTAAATGGGAACATGATCACTGAGGATTCATATAGCCGAAACCAATTTGTTTGGGACTGAGGTGTAGTAGTTGTTGTTGTATCCCTTTCTAAAATTACTTTGAATTAGTTAAATATCATGGTATATAGCTTGTATTTTAGCAAAAGGCTGGAACTTTGCTTGCTAAACTTTTGATCCCGTTGTAGCTGGATCATAGGTGTAGCATGAAATTTTGATGCTGAATCGTGCTAGTTAATGCAGTTTTATGGATTTCAAGATGAAATTCTTTTATGAAGTTTGATGGAGTAGTTGTCAGTAATGGCTACTTTGACTCTTACCAGCGTCATTGTTTGTGTGCGGCCCCTTGGAGTAATCCTCACTGGTGATGAGTGTTAACCTTCGGAAGAGAAGACTAATTTACGACTATCGGCTGTTCTACTTTGGGATTGAAAAGATTACTAAGTTTCCCTCCATCAGTGAGCTGGTTCTCACTTGTGCTGTAGTGGTTGTTGATCCGGCACGATGCCTTCACCAGTCAAGGAGTATGTAATTGTGATTCTGCATTTAGGGTAGTCAGATGTTGAAATGTATTCCAATATACTGTGGATCATATTTAGAGACTATAGAAATTCCTAGATTATCATCCTTGAGAAGCTTAATACTGAAAGTTTCTCAGTATACGACTTGTATACGGGGTGTTTCTCCCCATCATTAAGAAATTATTCTCCTTTTCTGAGAAAAGCTTAATACTGAAAGCTAGCAAACAAAAATTTGGCTGTATGATGGATCAAAAATATATTATAGAATGTTGAACATTTTTTTTTCTGCTGATCAGCAATATTGATAATATCAGTTCAAATACTTACTTGTAGTGCTTAGAGGTGGTGGTTGTCCCATTGCTATTCATTGGAATCTTTTACCGCAATTCCCAATGAAAATTATGCAGTCTCATATTTCTTTTCTACCACATCAGGTTCTGTGGGCTGGATTTGACAAGCTGGAATGTGAGGGAGGCGCCACTCGTCAAATTTTGCTTTTGGGCTGTCGGTATGGTTTTCAGGTTTGGGATGTTGAAGATTCTGATAATGTACACAACTTAGTTTCCAGGCAAGATGGTCCTGTTTCTTTCATGCAAATATTACCAAAACCAATAGCATCAAAGAAGCACGAGGACAAATTTTTTGGTAGTCCCCCAGTTTTGATACTTTGTGCTGATGCGTCATTTTCTGGAGGTAGTAACATTCGGGAGGGCATAGGGAAACTTCATGATGGAACCATCCAACAGTATCATGACCAAGAACGTACCGGTTTTGTGCCCACTGCTGTTTGGTTTTATTCCCTGACATCTCACTCTTATGTGCATCAGTTGAAGTTCAGATCAGTTGTTCACTTGGTAAGATGTAGCTCTCGAGTGATTGCAATCTTACAAGCAGCTCAGGTATGTGCATGATATTACAAACGTTTGGCTAGTCTTTTCTTGCTAGACATGTGTTAAGTTGCTTCTATTGCAGATACACTGCTTTGATGCTGCAACTCTACATAGGGAATATACTGTTGTTACCAATCCTGTCATCACGGGTTTTTCAGGGTCCCGAAGTGTAGGTGTGGGACCTCTCGCATTAGGTCCCAGGTGGATGGCCTATAGTGGAAGTCCAGTTACAATCTCAAATTTTGGTCATGTCAAGCCGCAAGACATTACTCCTTCAGATAGTCTCTCCAGTCCGGCTACAAATGGGAGCATTATTGCTCATTATGCAAAGGAATCCAGCAAGCAACTTGCTGCTGGTATTGCGACTCTAGGAGACGTCGGGTATAAGAAGCTCGCTAGGTACTATACTGACCTGTCACCAGATGGTAATAGTTCTCAATCTGGGAATGCTCATGTGAAGATACCAGGAATTGCTAATGGTCATTTCCCAGGTGCAGACAATGTTGGAATGGTACAAATTACTCTGATCAATATCCATTATGTCACTGTGGAATGGTGGTTTAAATTATGTGTTCATTTGCCATTTCAATCACTTGTTTCTATCCCTGCTCCTTGTTGTGGACTGAATAATTTTTGCTCTCTTCCTTATTTGAGTTGATTACTTTAAAAATAGCTCTAGACTGATTTTTATGTTCTGTTGATTTTGCAATAAGTTTCTTTAATCAACATAATGGACTCTTATATTGTGGTTATTGCTTTATGGATTGTATGTGTATAATTGTTGCTCCTCCTTTCTCTTAATTATGTTTGGATGTTGGGGAGTGATTGGCATTTGGTGCTTTATGCAATACGCCGTCGTGGATCAATGTTGGACCTCTATGTTAACGTCATACACTTTGTGCATCTTAGGTCATAGTCAGAGACATCGTCAGCAAAGCTCTTATTGCTCAGTTTAGGGCACATAAGAGTCCTATTTCAGCTCTATGCTTTGATCCTAGCAGTACTCTTCTGGTGACAGCTTCAGTTCAGGGTCATAATATCAATGTATTCCGGATAATGCCTATACTATCTGAAAATACCTCGGCTAGTGATCCTGGTTCATCTTATGTCCATCTTTACAGGCTGCAGCGTGGACTGACTAATGCGGTAGGTGTAGTGCATCTGCATTCTCTTCCTGTTAAATTTTGTTGTCAACTAAATTACCGTTTTGGACATCTCAGGCCATACAGGACATAAGTTTTAGTAGTGATAGCCAGTGGATTATGATAAGTTCTTCCAGAGGGACTAGCCATTTATTTACAATTTCTCCTTCAGGGGAAGCGGTTGATTTTCAATCTTCAGATGCATGTCTTACTGCGAGGAGTAATGGCTCTGGTGTGATGGAAAAACTTGCAGTTCATTGCGCCTCGAATTCAAAAATTCAGGTGCTTAATCAACAGAACATCGGTGAGACTGGCCCTCCAGCGACCCTTTCTGTTGTTGGTCGAATAAGGAGTGGAAGTAATGGTTGGAGAAATACTGTAAATGGTGCTGCAGCTGCTGCAACTGGATGGACGAGTTCTTTTTCTGGGTCTATAACTTCAGCCTTTCGCCACTGCAAAAGTACTAATCAATGTGCAGATTTAGACCTTCTAAAAGCAAATTATCACCTGCTTGTGTTTTCTTCTCCGGGGTGTATGACACAATATGCATTGCGTATGTGTTCTGTGTTAGATTTCATACCAACTATTCCTGCTATTGGTTCAACTGACGGAGCAGGTCCTGAAGTGGATACAAGATTAGTGGTAAAGGCAATCCAGAAGTGGAATATTTTTCAGAAACAAAATTGCAAAGAACGAGATGATAATGCTGATGTATATGGTGAGTTTGGAAGTTCTGATAGCAGTAAAGTATTTCCTGAAGGAATAACAAAGGGAAATGGTCTCTATTCCAAGACTAGGGACACAATCACTAAAGGAAAGATAAGTTCAGAGGAAAAACATCACATATACATATCTGAAGCAGAGCTTCAAATGCATAAACCTCGAAATCCGCTGTGGGCAAAACCTGAGGTACTTTAATCATTGTATGCTACCATGATCTTTATCTAGCAAATCTTGCTTCCATACTTGTGTAATTGCTGAAATCTCCATTATCTTTTTATTTATTTTATGTCCAGGTATATTTTCAATCATTGGATATGGATAGGATTTATGTAGTTGATGGTTGTGGTGGAGAGGCTGAGGTTGAAGTAATTCCAACCCATATGGTTGTGGCGAGGTCAAAACATTTAGTTCCAGTTTTTAATCACCTTCAAGCTTCCAAGACCCAACAAGGGAGGTGATCAAATTCACTATCTAAAGTTGAGGTTCTTTTTTGTTTAATGTATAAATTAGGCTTCATGTTCATAGCGACAATGCCCAAAGTTATCTCCAAGGCCTGAAGTCTCTGAAAACAGCAAGCTTACGTTAAATAGTGGTTGTGCCTCTATTGATGGATCCAGCATTGAACTTCACCATTGCAGAGAAACCGCGTGCAATAGTCTTCGGATGACAAGTCATATAAGTAGAGACTTTATATATAGTAGTGACAGCCCTGAAGCAGCCACTCACCTAGATTTCGTCAATAACACAAGGAGCACCATGATGCAGACAAATCAAAGTTTGTAAATCGCAATACTACTTGGTACAAAACGGAGAATCATTTCGAAGATGAAGTTGGCGAGTCTAACTGAAACTGAAGGTAATGCCCTGCAACCCGGTTTTTGCTTTTGTTTTTTCTGATCAGCTTTGTGCTATAACTGAGTAATGTTACAACACTTTTTTGCTTGGCACAATTTTTTCGTGGCTTCTTTGGTTTGAAATATGTGTTTTATTTGAGCATGCTTGGACTGCTATATTGGCCTTCTTTTTTTTTTTTTGGCACTTATCTTTGCTTTTATGTGACATGGCTCTGCTCTGCCACCATTTAGTCGGCCAAAGGGCTTTTAATGCTATGATCTTTGTTTAAGGCTTGCTTGTAGTGGCTCCAATATCTGCTCCAGAGATTCATTCTGTTCTCTCATTCTTTTGTGAGAGAAGAGTACAGTAGCAACAGCTTGAACTCTGAAAGATAGATCTGCATGCTATAACTTCTATTCTCTTCTTGTTCATTTCTGATGAGTCAAATATTTCTATAAATAACATCTTCTGAATTCACTTCATTTGTCTAGTCTATTCATTTATTTAAGAGCTAGAATTTCTACATTTTTATGGTTAATTAATAATAATATGGTTATTTTTTGTCAGGTTTTCCTCCAATTATTTAGGTGGAAGGCTCCTGGAAGTGTTAGTATTTTGTTGGTGAATACGTAAAGAAGTAAGAGGTATGAGGGTCCTTGACTGCGATGCTCAAATTGTGAGTAATTTGACATTGTAAATAATAAACTATGAAGCTGTAAATAGTAGAACCAGTCTTAAAACTTGTTGCCTTATTTGATTGCTCTCGTCTTTCACCCATCAATATCAAGCATTTTTTGTGTCTAAATTGACAAGTGCCAAACAATACCTTTCTAGCTCTGTGTTGTAGCCATCTGGAAATTAAAATATTGCTCAACTTATCTAGAACAAAACTCATCAATTTACATGTAAAAGTTCTTAATACTGCAATATTTCACTTTACACAAATAGTTACATAAAAAAGGCAGCTCGGTGCACGAAGCATTTCGTGTTCACACATGGACCAGGGAAGAACCGTAGTCCAAAGGGATGTGATACTGACAACTTATTCTTATGCGAGCAACAGTGGTTGATTCCACAGTTCATACCTGTGACCTATAGGTCAGTTATACTTCAATTCTAGTGGTACTGTACCTCCACATTGATTAAGCAATACATTGTGTTCCTCTACTGTATATTATGTGCACTCACGTATTTCTGAAGATTCTTAAAAAAAGTTTGAATTTTTTAACTTATGTTTCAAGAAAATTATTCTACGGCACATGGCATTTTATATGCCATTAGCGTAGAGCTTATCCAACAGAGAATATTATATGAATTGTGCGTTTTTATGGTGTTTGATAAGACGAATGACACAAGTGTAGTTGCTCCAAAGAATTCGGTTACAAAATTGTTTATGCCGTAAGCATCTGCGCACTCCTTAATTTGCCGTCTGAAGACAAACCGGGTCATGGCCATAAGGTTACATGTACAATGGCCATAATTATTATGGTAGTGACCTCATTAGTAACTTGAGTACAAAATACATCCTTTATTTTACAGCATCGCTTACAGGGGTCCTGTACAATACCAAGATTGTGGTTGTGTTATTTGGACAGTTGGGAGGATCATTGTGATGATCATCGGACATCCTCGGAAGATTATTTAAATGGATCTAGAAGAATACGTACACGGGGTTATGGAGCTTCATTTCTCTAAAAATGCGTACTTTTCATCACCGTATGAAGAAGAGTTACTTGAATTTCCTCTGTTAGTTAGATGTGACAGTCATGGCGCTTCATTTATTTGATCATAGCCCTTTATCTATCAAACTGGAAGAAAGCCAAGGAAAGGGGTCCAAGCCAATCAATTTCCTTAGTTTCACTATTAATTAATCTATAAGGGGTCGACACATTGAATGCATATGAGTTGACTTGAGTTGAAGATGTTGAACCAAGAGATAAATCAGTTGAATACTACACATTTTTCTGGTGTTGAGGCAAAGGTTAAAAATGTAAGGCAATAATTATTAACTGTGAAGGAGGTAATGAGGGTTGTGAGCAGGCATAAAGAACTGTTTCACAAGGAGAATGCACTTGGAGAAGAACTGGTAAAGTGGGTTCTCATCGAGGAAAGTATAGCTAAGAAATACTTAAGGAATAAGTGATTATAATTAGGGGATTTCTATCAACAAATGTTGTAATTATCATCCTACTAATAGTGTCTGTTAGTTCATTATACACAGAGTTGCTTCCTGGATTTAGATGATGCAAAAGAAACCATCTACTTAGACTTAAACCATCATTTCCTTTCTCTTTTGTTTTCTTTCATTGATGTGAACAGTCATTTTGCTGTTTTCATACTAAAGATCTCTTGGGTTATTCTTTTATTAGGTAATTGGAGAATCACGTACTTAAATCTCTTGATTCACCTGCACTATATTAGGGGGGTGATACATGAAGTATTGGAAGAACCCTCAGACCAAGAGTTTATTGCAGAAATTAAGGACGAAAAACCAGATGTGTAACCATCGCAGTCAAGCTTAAAGCTATGGTATTATGCTCTTACCGCACCTTCAACAAACATATATACAATTAGAAAATTTTGAAGGTATCAGTGTACCACAAGGTGTCATAGACCACAATTTGTCCGCAAGACAAGGAAGTTGAGTTGGTTAATTCTGTTCTGTAAATAAATAACTAGAACACAAAAAAGTAGTAAAATTTATGAAGCAAAAGGTCATGAGATATCCACAATGCAAACCTCTGCCAAAAAAATGCAAAAATGACATCCACATACAAACTAAGAGCACAACTTGCATCCAGACTAAGGCTTGAGAAGTGCCTATTCTCTTGCTGGTCAGTCTCCTTGAACAAAAAAAGAAAAAATTGCTAAAATTCAAGAATACCTATACCGGCATGTAGCATCTAGCAGCATTTTAGAACTGCTGCATTGTCTTTCTGTGAAGCTAGCACAAGAGCATCCAACGAATGCCAACGCCCGTCTTCAGTTGTCATCAATAACTAGTCCCTGCCTTAGTTGATAATCCATACTCCCCATCACGTACTTGCCGCTGATAATATTCATGCCGCTTCTATTGTTGCATCATCACTCACCTGAAGAAGGTTGCCCTTCACATAATAAGATTTAAAGGGTTGCACCGTTTTGATTGGTTCACGAAGGCGAAGGTCTGAGTTCAGCAACTGATGGAGAAAGACCAAAAGTCAAGGTCACAGTTCAGGGAAGGGTCATCCACAATTGTGGCGTGCAGCAAAGTTACAGTATATTCACTGTTGAACCACACAAGTACACAATTTTTGGAAAGGGAACCACATAAGCATACCTTTTCCAGAGGTAAGCCTAGAAATTTCAAGACATTTGTCCTCTACTTAAAGTGCATGTAACATCCATTCCACCCTTTGAAGTACCTAAATATTTCTACTAAGTATGAATATCTTTAAAGTGTAACCCAGTCTTGAGAAGGTTGTTTTGCTGGATGACGACATCATAGTTCAAAATCATTTTTCGCCTATGTGGGACATCGACATGAATGAAAAGGCGAATGGAGCTATGGAGATGTGCATGGGAGAAGACAATTCGTAATATCAAAGTGATTCAAAAGCGATTTGGATTTTTCTCATCCCATCATAGCAAAGAACTTTGATTTAGTGAGATGCATGGGCCTACAGCATGAACATTGCTAATCTAGAAGCATGGAGGAAAACAACTATAAGTCAAACATACCACTTCTGGCTAGAAGGCTTAAACTGTGAGTTAGCCAAAATGATCCATCACTTCGACAAATTGCAACAACAACAAACTCAGTGTAATCCCACAAGTGGGGACTGGGGAGGGTAGTGTGTGTGCAGACCTTATCCCGCCTTGAAGGCTGGGAGATTGTTTCCAATAGACCCTCGGCTCAAGAAAGACGAGAAGAAAAGCAATAGCACCAAGCAATAACAACAACAAGATAGTAAGAAAACGAAACGAAAGGAACAACAAGTAATACTAAAAAGTCTAACAATAACAGAATACAAGACTAACACTAATACTCTCGACTACCTACTAGTTGTCTACCTTGATTCTCGACCTTCACACCTTCCTACCCAAAAAAATGTAAACAATCTTAAGGTTTTGTTTAGACAAAGCCAGATTTTATAATCCAACATAGCTTTAGAAACTGCTTGATAGCCCTTATTGGAATATTCGGTGATGAAGTTTTTCTTTACCTATGCAAAACTTGAAATCAGACTTAAGTTTGTGGCAGCTAGGGATATTACCTCCTTGTCTAATTGCATCATCTTAATGGCCTTGTCCATTTCATCGATCCGTTTTGGCACGTGCTAGGACTATGTTACCAGAAAACACAAGCATTAAAAGGGCAGGCCGGTGCACTAAGCTCCCACTATGCACGTGGTCCGAGGAAGGGACGGACCACAAGGATCTATCATACGCAGTGTTACCTTACATTTCTGTAAGAGGCTGTTTCCACGGCTCGAACCCGTGACCTCCTGATCGCATGACAGCAACTTTACCGGTTACACCAAGGCTCTCCTTCAAAAAACACAAGCATTGCACGTGCAAATATGTTAACTTCTCTGAAAATTATCAAAAGCTGTCATATTAGAGCATCACTAGATTACCTGGAACAGAGTATGTTGCTTGTAAATGAGAGAACATAAGTCTGAAGAGAGATCAAACGACCAGAAGATTTCCAATTCTTAATGAGATATGGTAAATTGGCAACAGCACCACTTGACATTCTGGAACTTTTCATGACTACAGGAGTTTCTGCTTCTCTGATTTGTTTTAGTCGGTAGGTTTTAGAATTATGCAACATATGATGGAATTTCACCAAAGAATGCTTACACAGATACGTAAGTGATTCATCTTTGAGATGGTGCTAAATGTGTTTTTCACCTTTTTGGATATATCATGCAAAATTATGAGGAAGGAGATCAAATTACCATACTAGCAAAAGAGGGCGGATACATAGCTTCCACCTCCTTGTAATAACAGTACATATGTCAATGCCTACTTGCCCTAGTTTGTGAAGTCAATAGTTCTACTCCCATAGTTGCAAAGAGACATAACATTCGTTCTTTCTTCCCTTTATTTTCATTTTTTGTCCCTTTTTAAGTAAGGGTGAGGGAGTGGAGAGAGTGAAATTGCAGCAGAGTTTAAGTTGTAACATCCACTAAAACCTGGCAAAGCTAGTATGGACATCTTAGAGGAATAATACTGTAATTATTGGGACGACAGAAAAGGAAACAGGTAGCAAAACAGTAATATCATTGTAAAGGATCAAGAGAGACACTGTTGTTCTAAAAATTAGAGTCACCTTTTTCACCAAAAGAGTTCTAATGAAAACTACACAAACTTGAATTATTGTGCTTTACTTTTGTCCCCTTACATTTGACACCAAATCTTTCAAGAACTTTGCTGACTTTGTGATTGGTGAATTCATCGCCATCAAGTTATACAAAACATTCTCAACTTCCTCAATCGATGGCCTTGTTTTAAACCTCGAAACCACCTTCAGTTCTCCATCTTCTTCAACAAAGACATACCATTTTTCACCACTCAAAACCCCATTCCTAACACACTTAAACATCACACCATTTCTCTTACTCAATATTCCTTTAACCTCTAATCCCATAAATGAATACACAACCTCAAATGAACCCACAAATCCACTCAACTCACCAAAGCTACTCTCTTCATCAAACCCCCATTTGGGATTGAAAATCACTACAGGCTTTGGATACGATGCATCAGTAATAGCCTCCATTACACTTAATCTTGAAGCCTCTGGAGCCATAAACACAACCACATCTCCAGAACTCACCATTCTGATATCCACATCATCTGTTATTAATGAAATATCAAAATTTTCAATAATGGGGTTTGAAGGCTTACTCTCAAAGGCTTTTTGTGCAGCTTGAGTTAAGCTTTGGTTAGGCCATAAAAGCAGAATCTTGATTTTTGGGCCTTTTCTTTTAATGGGCATGTTTTCAAAAATATCAAGAGCAAGCTGAGATAGTGCAGATGAGGAGTCATCAACAACTGGAATTTCAACACGAAATCTTGGTTGTTTGAGTTTCTTGAGTCTTCCAACGAGTTTAGGATTGTTAAGGGGTTTCTCTAAAATAGTTAAAAGAGACAACTTTGCTTGAGAAATGGCATCTTCTTTGGTAGTTGGTGGGGTAGGAGAAGAGACTGAACACTGAAGAGGTGATTTGAACTTGGTTAAGTGCAGGGGTGTTGTGAAAGAGAGAGACAGATTACGATTGTTCAGTTGTTGTGTTGATCCTACAGAGTATAAGGAAGTTGAGGTTGGCAGTTTGAAATGGAACAAAGGGTGGGAGATTTGGATGGGTTGTGCATGTGATTTAAGAAGATTGGAAGCCATTTGAAGTGAATTCTTGTCAAAGGGGATAGAGGGAAAGAAATTGTTACAACTCTGGGAACATGTGTTCATCTGGATAAGGCAGTAAGCTTTTGTGTATGAATAGTTCTAATTTTTTGAGAGAAAAAAGAAATTGTGAATATTGAAGATTTGCGAGTGAAAATTTTAATTGAAATTTAAATGCACATTCGAACTACAACTTCAACTCTAAAATTCTTTTTTTCTTTTCTTTTTTGCAGTCCAAATCTAACTTTATTCCCAATTTCACAAACAAATGTTCACTCGGAGTAAAAAAAAAAAAAAAAAAAAAAATGGGTTGTGTTCTCTCTCATTCAAATCCACATTCAATATTTTAGATTCAATTGGATTTGTAATCTACCACAAAATTCCGCATATACAACACGTTTTGCAATTTATTAATCGTTGCATAATTATACAGCGTAGCTTTGAGTAACTAACTCAGTTGCAGACGCATTAGCTAAGAAAGGGAGTAAAGGAGCCAAGTTTAATGTTTTTGTTTCTTTATCTAATCGGCTAATCCTTCATGTTTTACGGAATATCAACTGAACTCGGGCAAAGTGGGAAGATGTTTTATCGGAAATATTTTCTGGTAATATTATTTTATGCAAGATACCTGTGGATTGACGGCATGTTTTAGTAATACTTTCTTTTTTTCCAAAAATCCCTCCCAATTTCAAAAATCCATGTATTAGTAATACTTGGATAAAAGGATTTGAACAAAGTAATGCTCTTAAAGTAGGCAATCCCCACGTGCACTGAATTTCAATTGTTTACTTTGTAGTACGTACGTGAGTTAATTTCATAAATGATAATCTCAACTTTTATTTTATTGCATATCACGTGGCTAAATTACTTCTTAGAACAAAAAAATCACTCCACTTTGCCTAAACATCAAAACATGTCACTAAACTATTTTTTGGTATACAAAGAATCACTCAATTTTGCCAAAATATCATAGCAAGTCACTAAACAATTTTTTGTAACAAAAAAATACGTCAACTTTGCCAAAGTATCGTATAAAATGTACTCATCTTTTATTTCTTCCTAATGACTTTCTATGATACTTAAGCAAAGTTAATTAACTTTTTTATTACAAAAGTAGCTTAGCAACTTTTATGATACTTAAGGAAAGTTAGGCAAATTTTTTCACTACAAAAAAACAACTTAGTAACTTTAGTGTAATAAATTAAAAGTTGAATGACCATCCAAAAAAGTTAAAGTGCAAATAAAATACAATTAACTTGAAACCTGGAGAGCAACAACTATGGATACTTCAAATAATTTATTTCACATTTTTGAAGATTTCCCACCAAAAAAATCTCTCCAAAAAAGAGGTACAAGGAGGAGGAGGTAAAGTGATAAATCAAGTATTAACACAGAAGGAGATAACCCTGTAAGTACAGATATGGCTAAAGGAAAAGCCCCATGCTATTACTGAAGCAGAGACTATTTTCTCCACTATACAAATTAGAGGTGGATGCTGTTAGAGGTATTTTAGTTCTCAGTTAAAATCGAACTGCCACACAAAGAATTAAAGACAACCAATTCTAAAAGCTAGAACGAGACTTCTGCCAAAAAGTTAGCCAAAGCTTAAGCGAGAATCTGATGGGGGACGCAAGCTAGTTTGACGCCTTGGGATCCCAATCTCGCATGCATTAACCCTTGCTGCAAATCGGAGTGAACACAGGGATTCACCCACTGAAGAAGGATCCGGCGAAACATTAACAAACATTAATGTCTTTGAGCTACCACCTAGACAGGGCTGAATAAAACATGCCAAAATCATTAGATGTGGAAAGACAATAAATCAGCACAGATAAGGGGGTGCGGAAAAAAATTGTGAATATAATGGACACATTTCACAACTGTTAAAATGACACTCGGAAAATATATAGATCAGTCCTATAAGGACTACCTTTATTCTGGAAGTGTTTTATTATCTCACTAGTTTAGTTGTGGAAACGCCTTATGACTCAAATAAATTACACCCAGAACCATGTTGTATTTTAATTAGGAGCCGAATTGTTTTTACCTGGAGAAGGTAGGTAAGCTTTGAGTTCCTAAAAGGCACATGCTCCTCTTTCTTTGCTAAAGCAAATATGACATCACTTAGAGACGATAGACTCTTGTTGATGGCCTGAACGAAGCTCATTGAAAACAGAGAAATAAGTAGCAAGAAACATCTTGGAAAATGGGCAAGTTCTTTAAAAAGATATTAGGAGTTTCATGCTTATACCTGAGTTTCTTTTAGCCGATCTCCAGTAGACCCACTCTTGGATAGACGCTCACTTCCAGCAAGATCAATCAAGTTGAGTACACCTTGTACTTGTTGCTCGGTACTCTAACATAGGCTACTATTAGTCAACTGAAAATATTCTAATAAAAAGAAGCAATCAAAATGGCGTGCTAAATCTCTAGCTAGTCCAAACCTCATTCACACCCGAAATTCTCAGAGTGAAGACAAAATGGCTCCTTGAAGACTGTTGGTTCATATGAGTTTTCCCAACAGATCTGCACAAAGACGAAAAAGAAAAATAACTTGATAAAACACAGGTATCACAGATTCAACTCTATTTAAAATATGAAAGCAATGGCGTATAACACATATCAAAGGTATCAAGTAGCAAAAGAAGTGTTTCAACAGTAAATTACAGATATCAAGAAGAAATATGAAGCCTACTTATGCAAAGGCTGATGACATAAAAATTTGCTTAAAAGATTGACGAGAAAATAACCAGGTGTTAATACCTGCTTTCTGCTGCCAGCCCAAAAAGTTTAGAGACCTGACTATAGCAATGGACATCCACAATTGTCAGGTCAGATACATGAGTATTGCCATTCGTGTCATGTTTGATTCCATACTGCTTTCCTCCATTTTCTGGTCGAGATGCATCAAAACCAGACGAATTTGATGGTGATAAAAGATCCCGAATTGTTTCATTGTAAATTTCAAGCATTGAGACCTGAAATATGGTGAAAACACTTTCAGAGAATAGAAACAAATCAAATAGAGCCAATCGATCACGACAAACCCCATTGCTAACCTGCATTTTATAACTCCACCCTTGGTTTTGAAGAGACTGCTTGGTCTCAAATACCTGCTCTAAAGAGCGCGGTATAAGCCCTTTCAGATTATCAGAGTCTGGCTTACCCACCATTGTATGAGTCTTACCAGAACCAGTTTGCCCGTAAGCAAATATGCAAACCTGAGAAGTAAAAGAAGGGTAATGAAATAATAATTTTTGAGAGGCTGCTGATGACCATTTGCTTTTGCTTCCTTAAATGATTTAAAACAATTAAAGATATTAACCAATGTTAATTGTTCAAAAGTAACATCAGTTTACCAGAAACCTCTAAGCAAAACATAACCTAGAGTGGTACGGAGTATTGATTCTTTTGCAAGAGTTAAGACATAATTTGCAGTAGTGCAAAAGATTTAAGGATATCTCACCTTATAACCGTCAAGAGCACTCTGTACAAGTTGGGTGATCTCAACAAAAACATCTTCTTGTGAGGCCTCGGGCATGAAAACTTTGTCAAAAGTGAATGAAAGTTTTTGTCCTTAAAACAACACAAATGTCGAAGGTCAATATCAAAATAAAACAAAAATGAAAAGGGAAATACAAATTCCTTCTGGTTGAATGCATTACAAACAAGTGCACACCATTTTGTGTCAAATCGATGCCTCTTCCTTGTGCTTCCGTTGATGTTGGAAAAGAGATAACCTTCCCTGCTGCACTGACAGTGTTATCAGACAGTAACGGCCTCACCCTGCAGAAAACTCTAATATTGCCTTTCAATTCCTGTATTGGCAGAAGATTCAAAGTGAACCTCTAATTAGAATCCAAAAGTCAAATTAAGATAGTTGCACAATAGTTAACATAAATTACCAAAATAGTATTGTGCAGTCTTTTACGTAGTTTTTCCCCTTCCACAATTTTTGTTTCAGCATCAGCAAGACGATCTTGCAAATCAAAAATGACATTCTTCTGCTCTTCATATTCTTCTTTTGTCTTCATGGAAGACATGTCGGACATCTAACAAAGTGATTAAACATTTGAAATATTTGAGAGGCACATCTTCGCTAAGCTCTTGAGGTTAGATAGAACACAATAAATACAATCTTGAAGGGTCTCCATATAGCATAGAAATCTGTGTATCACCTGTACTCTCTTCTCTGCAAAGGAAAATTGTTGCTGCAATCTTTTTATTTGTTCACGCTGAGACAAACATGTCTCCTGAGAAATAATTCAGAAATATTATCATCCGATGATATATATTTGCCTTTGCCCATATGAGAAAAATCAAAACAGACAAACCTCCAGCTGATTGGTCTTAATCGTCATGCCATCTAACTCAGCCACAGATTTTCCAGTGCATTCCTTATATTTTATTACTTCAGCGGTTAGAACCTGGACTTGTAATGATTGCTGATCACGATCATCCCTCATTTTTTGCAGATCTCCTCGCAAAAACCCAACTTCACTTGCTAAAGCTTCTTTTTGTTTGACAGCCTCATCCTGAAGAGCCTGATGATGTCGAAAGGTAAAATAAGAAAATGAATCAGTTGATGATCAACACCCGATCTTCAGATTATGCAGCTTAATAGTCCAGATAATCAAGATGAACAAACTGCATCTCGGAAAAATATATCATGAAAAGCCTATATGAAATCAGTAAATTCAAGACCCCAACACAATACACGAAAACCCATCTTTCAGAAACAAACCAGAAAGAAAACACCTATAGTATCATAAACAATCATTCAGAAATCTGAAAAGAGTTGTAAAACAATCATATTCTGGACCTTATAGCAAGCTGCTGGACAGTTTGCAGAAATCAACCAAAAGAAGACACTGATAGGAGCTAAACATTCCATAAGTGAAGTAATATTTATTGCTGCAGACAACAAGTTTCAGCAGATGAATGACAGATGACAATGCTGAAAATACAGAAATAGAAGTATATAGATACGATCATGAGGGTATCACTACTGCTGCTAACTATGTGTATAACAAAAGCAGAAGAAAAACTAAAAGACTTACTCTTGAAGAAGTGATTTGTTCTTGTAAAGAAGTATAATGACCCCTCAGTGTGCTGAGATTTTCAACCACCACAGCTTTCTCCGTCTCCACGCGCTTCAGTGTTTCATTGACGGTTCCAAGGTCTTTCTGGAGCCTACTGTTGTAATCTTGTAAATTTCTGTTGTACTCCTGTAACCCCTTGTACGAGATATCTAGTGACTGAATCTGCAGATAATAGGCTGAATGTAAATTCCTAGTTCCTACTAATGGATTCACAACTGTAATGAAACCAAAACAATATATGGAAGAATTCTTTTTACCTTCTGATTCGCACTTGCATTATCTTGTTGAGCTCTTTTGAGCTCTTCTGAAAGAGAAGCTTGCAGTTTCTCTGCTGCCTCTCTAGCATGTTTCTCTCTATTACAAGAATCCGTTGCTTCCTGATCAACATATTAAGCAATTTATTCCAAGAAAAACATATCTATAAAGTAAGCTCCAAGAACATCCAAACCAAAAACTCATGACATTGCCCTGCAAAGCGTACCAACTTGGCTGACTCCTCGTTGGCAAACTTTTCCTGAAGTTCCTCTATATTTTTTCTCAATTCCATTATAATTGAATTCAACTCTTCTTCTTTTGCTTTCATTAGCATCTCTAAAAGAAAAAACAAAAGCTTATATAAGTGTAAAATTCATTCCAGAGAACTAACTCGTTTTAATGCAACACAACCATACCTATCTCATTGCATTTTTTCTCAGCCAGCTCTAACAAGCCTTTAATTGATGCCTGCTCTGTAATATAGTTTTCTTCAAGCTGCTGGAACCACTTAATACATAACTTGAGTCTTCTTATATACTCTGACATAAGATCACACTTTTCCTAATAGAAATAGCAAAAATCTTTGCATCAACAGACATGAAGCAGATACACATTGCCATTAATTTGAAAATTCTGCAACTTAATGTTAGAACATTAATTTTACAAATTAACCAAAACAATAACCATATTCATGCCAATATTGCCTTAATTGGAAAAAATAGCTTATCTACTTACCTTTATGTTATATTTGTTCTTGGTTTTCAATTTCTCAGTAAGTAAAGCTTCAATATCTTCTTTGCTAAACTCAACAATCCCGCAGTCTGAATCAGCAGGCGGACCACTAGTTGGAGGCATATCTGATGCACCCCCATTCACCACTGCAAGTGCTTGCCGGGTTCTAGCAGCAGTAGCTGTGGACGGCATTCCTGGATTCTCTATTCTCCGCCTCTTCCCTGCTGGAACCTCACCTGCACTCTGCAAAACCAAACAGTAAACTCCCTAAACTTAGGAACTTCCTTCTCTTAAACATTTAAATAAGGAGTTTAAGTTCTATGCAAATAGAACTTCTTCACTTAAGCATCAGAATAAGGAGGAGTTTAAGTTCTACGCACTTCAGTGTATACATTTTTAACACCATCAGGTAAATCTTCACAGCAAGCTCGGTATGGTACCATGGAAAATAGACAAATATAACTTCCTATGGCTACTTAAATTGAACTAATGGTGTAAAATTTCTTTATATAGCTAGTGTATATAACTTAAATTTCTGGACGGATATAACGGAACCCACAAAAATAAACAAACAAAAAAACACACATAAACTAGGAACTTCTGCCTCTGAACGTAAAATAAGAAATACCCAGAATTTAGAGTACTAATATTTGACTGGAAAAGCAAAACCCACAAAGAAAAAGCAAAAAAACAAATGAACTGATTAAAATAATTGATGAACATGGAAAGGTAAGATCAAACAGTTATCCGAGAAATGTACCAAAAATGTGAAATTCAACAACACAAACAGAGAAAATGAGCATAAGCCAAGTAGAGACCGATGAGTAATATAGAAAGGGGTTTGGAGAAAGAAAAAAAAACTTACATTGAAAGGGATATGAAGGGGCGGCTTGTTCTGGTTCTTCGGAGCCATTTGAAAATTACTGCCTTTAATTTAGAAAGAGAGAGAGAGAGAGAGAGAGAGAGAGAGGAGATGTAACAATCAGAGGGATGGGATTTCGGGGGGTTATTTTTCGATTTTTTTTGGGGGGGGGGGACCGAATTCTATTCTCACTCACTCTCCGACAGTGAAAAGGGGAAAGCCCTAATTGTTTCCATTTTCTCTGTGTGATTGTTTTCTCAGCACTAATCGACGGCGGAATTAGGACTAGACGACGGCGTAGTTTGGGGAGGAAGAACTGCGGGGTGAAGAGTGAGTAGATTTGAATTTTTTTGAAATTGAGGGGATCTGGCGCTAAGGAGCCTTTTAATAATATTTGTAATACCAATTCTGCCCCTAATGGTCCACGCTAGTATGTATTTCTTAGCCTTTTTTCCCGAGTTAATCTCAAAATTATAATCTCGCATATGGAGATGGGATGGCTAAACTAAGATTTTGGTATAAGATTTATTATCAAATACAGTAAATATAATCCTAAATTTTAAATCAAAATTAATATTTTTATTTTGGTAACTAGACGACCCTTAAGTATACTTTTGTGCACTACTAAATTATGATATTGGTAGTACAAAAATTTTATACTATCAACACATATAACTTAAATTCTTAATCTTTCAAAAATAAAATCGCAGATCGCTAACTGTAATAAATGTAGTTAATTAACTAAAACGAAAAGAAGGTAATTAAACATGCTATAATTGGGTAAACTTTAGTTAAGCAAAGTAAAATGTTATAACCCATATTTGCATACGTTAGCTTACGCCATAAGTTAGTCTACGTAAGTTCGAGAAGATATTATCTTTGAGATGATAAGAATTTAGTCCTATTGGATTAAAATGATACAAGGGTGTATACGAGTGGTTAACAAGTACTAGAAGTTAAACGAATCAAGGATGTTGTAACTCGTATTTTCGGATAAATCTAGAGGTGACTAATATTACCAAGAGGTTATGTTTTAAGGTATTTGAATCATAGAATATATGTTTAATAAGTCTTGAAATCAAACGAGTTGTGAAACAAAAGTCGACAAACATTATCGCAACTTACGTTCATAATTTTACTCATACTTTAGGTCAAATGTCACTAAGCTTTTCTCTCAATTTACTTGGAATTACGGGGTGATCTACACACCAAATTCAAGGCCTATGAGTCTAGTTTCTAAGGCATTAAACCGTTTGTCGATACGATCTCCGAGTTGAGAGATATTCGCGTTTTCGCGAGACTGCGCCAAGCAGCTCTCGGTGGGGCCCACATAGGCAGTTAAGACTTGTGGATGTATATAACACGCCTCTACCCCGTTTTAAGTCATTATTTTTCAGTATATGCAGACCTTGGAACCCTAAGAACACTCTCGCAAGGTTCTCTCATGATCCAAGACTAAAACAAAGGGCAAACAACACAAATCAAGTGTCGGGAATCCCGTGGCGCTAGTAAGTTTCTTGTTTTTCTTGTTGTTGCTGATTTTTGTATTGTTTCAGCTCGTGTGGGAGGTTTTTTTAAGTTGTTTATGGTCTGTAAAATACTCCCTCAAGCTTTAATATCAAGCCTAGGTGATTTCAAGCCTTCTAAAGTGATTCTACTACCGAAAAACCCTAATCGATTGCTAGCTTCGCTTCCTTGTTCTTGTGGCAGCGTTGGAGGGATATTTCGTGGTCAATTAAGGTTCAATTGGAGTTTTTCTTTCTGTTTAAAGACTAAGGAGTCGTGACATTTTCATAGCTTGAGATTGGGCAGTATGTACAAGGTATGTGAGGCTATCCCTTTCCTTCTTGTGCACGACTTTGATTGTGTATAATGTAATGAACGAGCTTCCAAAGATACTCCACTCTTAGAGGCTAGCAGTACTTACATTGTTTCCCTTCTTATGGAACGATTGATGTTGATGTTATTTCTTTTATTCTTATGTTATCAATGTTGTTGGTACTTCCTGATTCTTATAAGATTCTTAATAAAGAGTTAATCCTAATAAACGTGTACGGAGGATACCGACCTTACGTCACTCCGAAAGGAGGTTCAAAATGTGATTCCAATGAGTCCAGCACGCATCATATATATGTATCTATTTTACTCTATCGAGCTGCGCTATAGTCCGCCTGGGTGCGGCACCTATTGTGCAACCACTGATCAGTTGGGTTTTACCGAACTCCACGTGGCCGGGTATGATTCTACCGAGCCTTATGATGGCCGGGTACGTTTTGACCGAGCCTATTAGGGCCGGGTACGATATGATGATAATGATGCCCACAGAGGCGTATGTTTTAAAAGTTTATGTATATGCATCATGCATTCATGTCAGTAGCCCGCGGAGATACCTAGATGTTACAGGTTGTATATTCTCTATCCCTTTTTACATTATTGTTCTTACTTATGCTTTCCTGCCTTACGTACTCAGTATTTTATTCGTACTAACGTCCTTTTATTTGTGGATGCTGCATGTCGTGCTGCAGGTCCTGATAGACGGTAGGCGAAGCTCCCCCACCACAATAGGCTGTCCAATTTAGCGATTATTGGCGAGATCCCTTCTCCGGACTTGTCGTGGTCTTGGTATGCATTTTTGTTATAGGCGTTATGGGTATGTCGGGGCCCTGTTCCGGCAACGGTGCATCACTTATGTTCCTTTAGAGGATCATAGACATGTGTCGACTCATGTATAGTTTGGGTTGCCTTGTCAACTAATTTTTGTTGTATAATCTCTCATGGCAATTTGTCAGCTCATACCTTTTACATAGCTTCATGACAACCTTGTCGGCTCATGACATATATGTTCATGTAATTATCTGCCATTGTTGGTTGTTAAGGATTCATGTCTACTATTTATACTGACCTCATCGGCCCTTATAGATAATAACAAAAGTTAGATAAAAGGTGCGTTGGTGCTCGCCAAGTATGGCCCGGGTGCCAATCATGGCCCTCCACTTTGGGTCGTGACATAAAAATTCATTTTTCATATTATTTAAATTAAAAATCTCCCATCCCTTTCCGTTTGTAGTTGAAAGGGCAAAAATGATTCAAAATAATTTGTGTAGGCGTTTTTTTGATATCATTTTTCTCTTTTTTCTTTTTTCTTTTTTCTTTTGGTGTCTTTAGAGGTTATTTAAAATGCATGAACTGGTTATTTCATCTTAATTAAGTTGATGCACAAAAAATAAATACAATGACTACCTAAAAATAGAAGGAGAATATATATTTAACTTTGTTGTCATTAATTTTGGGGGATAGAGGAAGAGAACCAAAAAAATTTTGCACTCTTTCTCTTTGAACCCAATGTGCAATTATCCCAAAATATTTGGGAAAGAGGCCTCTCTTTTAGGAAAATGAAATTACACACTTCTGGTTTAATTCGTACCAAAGTAGTAATCGTTTCTTGACCAAAAAAAAAATTGATATATTCTTCGCAGAAAGTTAAATGAGTGTCATTTTCTTTTAAATATAATTGTTCTAATATTTTATTCGTAAAAATTCAAAAAAGTAACATGCGTACTGTTACACGACACAATCCTGAAATGTCAGGCTAAGCAACTGATGCCCATGCGGTTGCCAATTGGGGTCCTCTCCATACTATCAGCGCCGTACGGGAAAATCGATGTCAAGAGCAATTGAGAGAACAGAAAAGAAAATGAGAATGAAAAGTTTGATTGCATTAATGAAAGCTATTATAGAAGGCAACACAGTGCCGAGGGGGAGAGACACCAATACAGAGAATTGTTTACTTGCTTAAAAGTTTGACTACTTGATCCACCCTAATAATGCTTTAAAAAAATAAACCAAAGTTACAAGACTTGACATAAATAAGTTAGAGAATCATAATGGAAATGTAAAACTACTATGTATTTATAACAAAAAGTACTTAGATTCCTACAAGGTAAAAACAAGTCCACGGGCAACAACCTTGTCTTTAGCATCAGGGTCTGCGCAGGCAGCGGTGGCTGCAGGGCATGGGTCAATTGCGCTAACAACGGGCGTGCTAGGGCACAGCTTGCCGAGGGGCGCTGACGAGGGATATTGATGGGGCGACATAGGCACATGCTCGTTTGTCGCTTGGAGCGGCTAAGACCACGGGGCCATCCATAGTGCTAAGCATTGGGAGGCTTGCTAGGACGCCATGAGGCTCGTCCAAGGGGACATGGGGCATGGCCGGAAAGCCACCCATGACATTCCCCTTACCTGAGTTGGCGACGTTCTCGGCGCCTTACTTACAAGATAATCATCGATCAGGCTCTTGTATGCTTTGAGGTTTGTTCCCCTTTCGTAAGTATTCTCCTCTGTATCACAGCCCTATCATTTCACCAAGAACTCTCGGTGATCTTTCCTTGAAGCGTGAATCACTCGATCATCAAGAACAACTTCTGCATGCCATTCCCCAGTTGAATTGGAGCCTCGAATACTGGGTATTGTGAGTTGGCTCCGCGAAGGATCCTCCATCTCTTCCCGAAAAGGTTTCAGAAGGCTGACGTGGAAGATTGGATGAAACTTCCACCAGACTGGGGTATCCACCAGGTATGTAACTTTCCCAATGCGTTTCTCGATGGACAAGGGTCCAATGTATTTTTGCAACAGGCAAGGGTCATGGACCCTTACAAACAAGTATCACTTTGATATTTTCACCATCACTTTGTCTCTCACTTGGTATTCAACAAAGCGACGATTTTGATTAGCACGCTTCTTCATCCGCTTTTGGGCTTTCACAAGATAGCTTCACAATATCTTCAGATTTCACTTCTATTCTTTCGAGAAGCTAGTGGCTCAAGAAGATTTTGACATGTTTGGGGCATTCACAGTATGTGGGAGTAGCGGTTGCTGTCCGATAACAATTTCAAAAGTGCTTCTGTTTGTACTAGAGCTTTTTTGTGAATTGAAACACAATTGAGCAGCATCCAGAAGCTTCACCTAATTCTTTTGTGATCCGGTAATAAAATGGAACCGCTCCGTCTGGCCATCAGATTGCGGATGGAAACTTGAATTGTGGCTCAACTTGGACCCGAGGCACTTAAAGAGCTGAGTCCAAAAATTTCTAGTTGATCACACGATGTCTTTAGGTTGGCTCCAATATTTGACAACATGAGAGAAGAAGAGTTGAGTTGTATCTTCTGTTGATATATATTTTGCGGTTGCTATAAATGTGGCGTATTTTGAAAATCGATCTACCATAACCAAGATAGTTATAAGATTCGCGACCTTAGGCAATCCGATGATAAAATCCAGTGACACACTTTCCCAAGGTCTCTTTGAAACAGGGAATGGCTCCAAAAGTCCCGGTTGTATCAAGCGGTCAAACTTGTCTTTCTGGTATACTAGGCAAGTCTTCACATACTGAGCAACATCATTTGTCATTTGAGGCCAATAATAGGCACAACACAATAATGCCATGGTGCGCCTTCCCCTGGGTGGCCGACCCACAATCATGGCATTCCATTAGAAGATTCATTCGCAGATCTCCTCCTTTAGGAACATAAAGTCGGTTTCCTTTCACCTTTAGGAATCCATCTTCCATGTAGAACTGCGCGATTATTGCCATGTCCTGCCAGGTCGACCAAATACTGTGCACAAGGATTCCTAGTGAGTAGATCCTGTATCTGATCTTTTTATAGTGGTGGCCACTTCACTCCCCCTTAGGGTGGTAAGAAGGCACAGTGATGCTAGGTCAGCCTTCCGACTAAGCGCATCAGCAACTTGGTTGGTCTTCCCACTCCAATACTCCAAGTTGAAATGAAATTCCGCTGGAGTTCCTGCCACCTGGCATGTCGGCCATTCAGCTTTGGCTGAGTCATGAAATGACTAACAACTGTATTGTCTGTCTTGACCACAAACAGGGTTCCAGCAAATAGTGCCTTCAAAGGCGTACGCAGTGGACGACAGCCAATAACTCTTTTTCATGGGTGGCGTAGTGCTGTTCTACAACCTTCAATTTTCGTCTCTCATACGTAACTGGATACCCCTCTTGTAGACTCCGCCCACAGCATAGTCGGAGGCATCTGTTTGTACTTCAAACGGCTTGGCCAAATCAGAAAGAGCCAAGACAAGGCTACTAGACATAGCCGCTTTCAATGCGTTGAAGGCTTTCGCTAGCCTGGGACCCCAATCCCAAGGCGTGACTTTATTTAGGAGTTATGTCAACGGCATCGCAATGAGAGAGTAATTTTTCAGATACCGATAAAAGTTGCATAGGCCAAGGAACGCCCTCAAGGCATAGATATCCTTAGGCGTTGACCAATCTGTGACAGCCTAAATCTTCTGTTGGTCCATCTTGATTCACCCTTCCTCGGTGACATGTCCGAGGAAGTCGATCTGTTTTTGGGCGAATGAGCACTTGGATAGCTTCAAATATAATTCGTGCTCCAGCAGTCGAGCTAGGACCTGTCGCAGGTGCCCTAAGTGTTCCTCCAATGTTTTGCTATATACCACAATGTCATCCAAGTAAACCACCACAAATTCGTCAATGTAATCTCGGAAGACTTGGTTCATCGGGGTGCAAAATGTGGATGGAGCATTAGTCAAACCGAATGGCATGACTAGGAAGTCATACGACCCATATCTTGTCAGACAAGTCATTTTGTGTTCATCTCCCTCAGCAATCCGGACTTGCTAGTAACCTGTCTTCAGATCTATTTTGGTGAACACTGTAGCACCACCCAATCTATTGAACAGGTCTGCCGTTAGTAGGATGGGGTATTTGTTCTTCATGGTGATTTTGTTAAGGGCTCAATAATTCCCACAGAGTCGTAGGGTGCCATCATGTTTCTTTTGGAACAGCACCAGGGACCCATAAGGGGACTTGGAGGGCACAGTGATCCTCGTGTCTAGCATTTCCGTCAACTGCCTCCGAAACTCGGTGAGTTCGGGTTGTGACATTCTGTAAGGTGCAAGGGCGGGTGGCTTCGCACCCAGCACCAACTCAATCTCATGATCCACAGTTTGCCTAGGTGGGAGCCGCTTTGGCATATTCTGTGGCATGACGTCTTCAAACTCTTTCAGCAGCTCATTCACGGGTGCAAGAATGGGACTCGAAGAGCGTTCAATATATTCAATACAGGGGGTAGCCAAGAACATAGGTTTATGTCTTTTGACTCCCTTTTTCAGCTACAAGGCCGAGATGTTCCCCTCAGCCATCTTTATGGTTGTGCATGGGATAATGCAGGGCCTGGCCCCGTTTGCTCCCATTATCAGTAGCATGTCTGCATAAGGTACAGGAATAGTGTTGGTTTGCCTGATGAATTCCAATCCAACTTTAAATTCGAAGTCATCTATGATAACCACGCGCAAGTTGAATTTTCCTTCATAAGGTCCCAGCTTCACCGACACTCCTTTGGCTATTCCACCCACTGGCTGAGGCGGTGAGTTGATAGCCTTGACACGATCTCTGCCCTTTCCTACGACTAGACCAAGGCGCTCTACCTGAGTTGAGGCTAGGTAATTGTGAGTTGTGCCCGTTTCTATCATCGCCCGAATAGGCTTGCCATTAACTTTCATTTCGACGAACATTAGGATCTTCTCTTGGTTAAGAGGAGGCTCCTCATTCGCCTTTGTTTTCCTTTTCTTGGTGGTTAGGCATGGGTCCTTCTTCTTACAGATGCCGACACTGGTTCCCGCTAAGGCCTCAAATTCATGTGTTGTCATCCGTCCCATCATCAAAAGTTTGATGGGCGTTTATTTGTGCCTGTGGGCATTCATTGTTCCAATGCAGTCCGCCATAGTGACGAATCCTGAGTGAGGCTTCCTCCATCGATCATTGTTGTGAGACGCAATACTATTTCTGCTTGAGGAAAGAGTCCTAGATTTGGTCACACTCCGATCTCTCCCACTTCTGTTAGGGCCACCATTGCTAGCTAGCCCCCTTTGTGTCCTCCTCGGACAGGCAGTTGAGGTCTATCCTTCTGAATTTCCACTTGGTAATCCCTTAGGCATTCCGCTACTTGGATCGCCTTGGAAAAAGTGTCTATCCTTTGTCTTTGCAACTCCATACGGGCATAAGGTTTCAAACCTTTCAGGAATGTGAAAAGTTTGTCTTTGTCCCCAATATCCCGTATGTTCAGCATAAGTGCGGAGAATTCCCATACGTAATCTCGGAATGACTTTGTCTGGCAGAGCTCCCGGAGCTTTCTCCGCACATTGTACTGAACGTTTTCAGGGAAGAACTATAAGCGTATGACTGCCTTCAGGTCTCCCTATATCTCAAGAGTATCTTCACCAGCTCTGATGGCTTCGTATTTCACCCACCAGCAAAGTTTAGCATCACCCTGAAGATACATGACAGTAGTTGCTACCTTTTTTGCTTTATCTAACTACCCCACGACATCAAAGTACTATTCGATGTCAAATTGAGCTAGCCCGTCAAGTTGTTTATGATTTGCTGCATGGCAATCACCTTGTTCGCCTCTTGTGACCTATAGGCTAAATCCTCAGTCCGCTCCTGTTGGAGCCCCCCGAATTACTAAAAATTTCGGTTACCTCTATGGCAGCCGTTTACCGGTCTCCTTTAGAGTCGTAGCTGATTGTTTGCAATGTCTCCTTCGGCCAGCCGCATCCGGCAATTCAAGTACTAAAATGGTAAGGATTTCAGTTTTCCTCTTTTAACTAATCATTGGACTTCAAAATGATATACTTTCATATATAGTACTAGCTAACAAGTACACTTTTTAACTTGCAACTAGATGACATCCTAATTAACTTTCTCTTTTGACCAATCAAATATACAGTCTTCAGCAGCTATCTGATAAGACATGAAATGGAAATATTTTTCCTTCATGAGATCATATTTTTTTATATTTGGTCTTTTACAAATATTCTTATACTAGTTGGGGTAAAAAACATACATTTATTGGGAGCAAGACGTTTTTTATTACAACTATCTATCACCACTAATATAAAAGACTTATTTTGCCTTTTGAAGTCAATTTTATCTCTAAAGAAGTATATTTTAAAATGATCAAGGTTGGAAATAACAAATATCCACACTTAATTTCTGATACAAGGTTCCTGCTTGACCAGCTTGGAAGGCCCTATCCTCAGGGAGGAAAATCAAGTGGCAGATAAAATCACCAAACAAAGCGTAGAGATGAATACAAAGCTATTTTGATTTAATTTATGATTCATCACTCTCTTTTGTAAGAGATTTGCAAGTAACAAACCATCCTGGACTAGTCTCTTTAAATATGTACGAAGAATTTTACCAGTACTAATAATGCTATCTTTTCAATCCAAAATGATAAAAAAACAAAAAAGTAGAACACTACTGCCAAAGCACATTCAACTTGCATAAGCATCTTGTTAATCAACCAAGGCAATCACACACTTTCCGTGAAGGAATGGCAATTCCGTAGTTCGTACGCCCTAAACTTTGTGTGGACTTAAAATCCACTAATTAAAGGGAAAGGACATTAGCAACTAAAGAAAAATGCAAGATAAAGACCTGCAAACTGAGAACAATACATATAAGTAGCAAGAAAGAGGGAAGAAGTCTTATTCATTTCAGTGAGACATCCACAAGTACCGGTAGGCAATGTTGTCCAAACTCTCCAAAAATGTCTCCCAGGTGCAGAGCATTTTGAAGAGTTCGCGTAACATAATTGGTAAGTACAATGAGTGAAAAAGCGAAGAAAAGAGATTAAGCTAATCTGCTATCGTGTGTCAATGAAGAAGAGACACTTGTAGGATGAGAGTTTCTGTTGAGATGAGATAAGATGACGGTATGTGTTAATTTCCTGCTCCATTCAATGTCCGCACTATATTTATAGTTGCTGAGCATGCTCAACTACCCGGGCTAACATTGACTTCTACAGCTTGCGCATCATTGCACTTCACTCAATGCCCTAAAGAGTTGCTCAAAGTACCCAGAAATAACCCGATTAAAAAGGAAAAAGGATATGGTTTTTTCCCTCCCTTAGCCACCAGTCTCTTCAGCATTACCATTGTAACTTCATGTTTCTTATTCCGTTGCTCCCTCACTATGCAAAGAGGGGCCAATCGGCATGCGCCAATAGATATGTAGGTTTCAATCCCAACCGAGATAGAGTCACCTTGCTATATATAAATACACGAAATAACCCTAGTGATACAACACAATCTCCAAAAAGAAGACGTCAGCATGGACAGCCATAAATTTCAGAGCTACAAATCCTAATGTAAAGGGAACTAACAAATCAAAGAACTGTAAAATCTCTTATGCCTCTAAGTTTCAGTACTCTTTGAAAACAAAGTAGTCAATATGCTTTCCTTCGTGATACAGCTCGATCTATATGCTTGATCACTCAAACTAGAAGGTAGAACAAACAAAGTAGACAACTCATACTTCCTTAGTTGGTACTAGAACGTGTTCCCTAGATGCTGCATATGACCCAGTTGTCTTAGTAATGGATGAATGAACGCTCAGTCAATGTAATGAGATAAAGTTCAGCAGAACCTAACACACCTCAAAGTATTGCAGTTGCTGGGGAACAACCAAGTCTAGCTCAACAGAAATACAACTTACCTGGTTCCATCTCTAAGCCTTTGCTTTTCTTTTAACATGAACTGGAGGGAGAATTAATCAGATAGATATGAGATTTATCCCAGAATATAAAACCAGCACTGCTGCCTGCATATTGTCAAGTAGATACAGTGCCAGCAACAGAGTGAAGAAATACAAGGCTCATCTTCCCACTCTGACCAAGGATATTCTCTTACAAATCTCAGAAACTACTACTTACTTCAAATTTTATCGAACCTAGAAAATGCTAACAAGTGCCAAAGGCTGCAATTGAGGAGAAAATAAGTCCTTGCACAATAACATAAACAAATGCTAAATTCTACATGTACCATGCTGCTTTTATCATCTCTTTCCTAAGCGAAATTGGATATACTATTAAACTTCTTTAGAATTAAGGCATTGTAGTTATTTATTGAACTTCAAAAATCGAACTTCAAAATGGTCATACTCCTGTGTAGAGATAAACCTAAAGTGCACCTTCAAGATACCTTATACTTTCCTGTTCCAGATAGCACAAGTGTACAGATATTATTTCCAAATAATAAAACTTTCGTTGATGACAACGTTCCTTTAATTAAGCAACGAACACAAAATCGTTAGCCATGCAAAAACAAAAAGATGAAAACTGAATGGAAGCATTCATTGAGGTTTAAAAGGTTTTCTACTTTTCTCCCAATTTACACGAAGCAGAAAGGTAACTCCAATTAACGTTGGTAGTAGCATCATATGTTGTGATATGATACTTTAAGAGATCGAAAGTTTAAGGTGTGTGGACGGTGCTATCTCTGTTTGAGATGAGTCTTGAGTCATAGGATCTCGGAATATCAATCCGTGAGATACTAGAGGAAAGATTTGAGTAATCAGCTAACTTAGGCACTAAATCAGTTTCTCTATTGTCACCATGAAGAATTTTGTCAGAACTAGTTTTTATTGAACCCTCCATCGTTTAAGATGACTAAATATTTAAAGCTGCCATGCATTTCTTTTTCATTTCCCCCGAACTCTTCTCCAATTTCTCAGAGAGCAGTATTTTAAGTGGTTCGTATGAGCTTATAAATTTATGCACGACAAACTCCCATAATCTTCTAGTATAGCAAAGCAACTTTCAGATCATTACTAAAAATGATAACAAAAAAGACATAGTAATACCTTAAAACACTGTAATTAAAAATAGACGTTCCCATGTAAAGTAACACAGAGAAGTTTATGATAGAACAACCAAAGGGGTAGAAACTCCTAGATGCAACTATTACTGAAAATTGTAAACTTTCTAATCAGATAAGCAGATACAGTACATCATACACAAGTTCTAAAAGAAGAAGAAAGATCTTACAAACGAAAAAGCTTCTCGTCAAAGCACCTCTTCCTGAAGGACAAGGAAAAAGAAAAGGTTATATAACTGAAAATCCTAGAAAACAGGACCAAAGGGAACAACAAGATTTTCTGCGGTAGATGATTTTAGAGCGCTAAAAGTTTAAAATAGTAGATCACAAATAGAGAGAGTTCAAACATAAGACCTAAGCTTCTTTAAGTTCACTTAGTGATCAATAAGTAAAATTAGAACTTAGAAGGTAACCAGGCAGAGATTATCCCAGTAAATGTAGTGCAAGTCAACTCTTAAGTGAAATTTCTCAATCTTCATAATTTTGTTTAATCCAACACCTATCTTACTTTAGTGATGAAATATATATGACTTCTAACATTATGACATCAAACTTTTTGATGATATCAGCTCCAGCTTTCTTTCTTAAATTTTCAGCTTCGCAGGAGAGATTCATGAAACAGTAGGATATCCTTCACAAGTACTTAAGCCAGATGATCATGAAAAAATACCATGATAACCAGCGTACTGAATGTCTTCCATTATGAGCAACAGATGGAGGAACACATTTGCATTAACTATAAATTCAACAAACCAATCAATTCAAACTTAAAGAAGAAGACACCTAATAAGACTTGTTGAACGGTATCACCAAGCTTCCTCTATATGTCAACCCTGTTTGCCAGCCCAAAACATGGGACGAGGGAAATGGTCTGGACTCTCAAGAGCTAAAAAGGAAGCTAATTATGTAAACCTGATGTTAAACAACAGGGTATAGCATAAAATGTGCCTAACTGACGTCAGGAAACAGCTATTCAGCCAGCACAAGCTAATATGCAAAACTGAATCTGATCACACGAGGATCAGGAACCTTCAGCAAAAACTAGGGACAACTCATCTACAAAGAAAACCAAATCAACTCTCCTCATACATGTCAAAGGTGACAATAGCATGCTACATTACTGAAAGCGAACTCATTAAACTCCTGCACCAGAGAATTAAGAAGCAAATAGAACCTTAAATACAAGCATTATTTAATACGACACCATAAAAAATATCAGTGATCTAATCTGACCTAACAGTTATTCAAATTTGTAACTGGTCTGGATGAATAAACCATGCAAAGGCATCTAGTAACCTAAGTATATGGCAAGACCAATGCTACAAACTACGATGCTCTCACAAGCCAAAATACTAGTATAAATTATAGCTCAACAATGCAAGATCACATAGAACCAGAAGACAGTAACAAACAAAGATAACTTAACAGATAGAAAATAATACCCTTAGGGGTCGTTTGGTACGAACACAAGTAATGCAGGGATTAGTAATGCAGGGATTAGTAATACAGGAATTGTAGTGCTGGGATTATTGTTTATCAAGTGTTTGGTTCATTGTATTAAAAATTAATTATGCAATGTATAAGTCTGGATTTAGTAATTTTAAGTCTTATCCATGTGTAGCTAATCCAGGGATTAGTAATCCCTTCCTTTCCTTGGTATTAATTAATACCTCATATGAGGTATAACTAATCCATGTATTAGGTAGGAGTAAATTGAATTGACCAACCAAACATGGTATTGGACGGATTAAATTTTTATACGGGGATTATTTTGCTTAATACAGCCTACGAAACGACCCCTTAATGAAACAAACACACACTTGCTTAAGAGTAATCCACAAACACATGATTGTATTATTTATTAGCAACCATGCAAAAATTAAGTGACCCAGACAATACACAACATACAGTAATGTTTTTGCATGGTTGTTGTTCTTGACCAATCATCATTGCTCGCACATCAGAAAATGCCGTCCGTTATTTCAAAGAGAGATTAAATGCAAGAAACAAAGACATATTTCTAAACCCTATTACCAACTAGAGAAATGATTGAATGCACTTATGCATGACTAACGGAGAAATATATCAATGACAACAAATCCTTCAGGAGGAATGAATGACATCACAACCCATAGCTCTACTACATATGGAGTATGTTGTATTAAAGATAACTACTGAACCTTGAGTATAGCAAGCCACTTAGTAGTTCGAACATTTTGATTTCTAACATCTCTCATCATTTACCCTCAAATGATAATTCTACATGTAGGCACATGAACAAGCACACACATTCAGTAAACTAATGAGAAAACCTGGAAAGAGAGGTTGAGGGCGAATGCAAATGCCATAATTAATTGGATGGTTAGAAACAGCAAGCCCACAAATTGTCTCATAATTGCATGGACATATATAGTTCACTACATAGATACTTACACACAGCTATAGAAAACAAATCAATACACCATGAGACCCATAAATTTCACAAGCACAACACATTCTAAAAAGGAAAAGAAGATCAAGACAGTAAACATTAGTATGAAACGGTATTCAGTGATTAAATATTCATAAATGTAGATGTCACTACTATAACTAGCAACTCAAAGATGCAAAAATATAAGACGGTCTTTCATTCATCATTTCATTTGTATACACAGACTAACATAAACCCTAACACTATAAAAGAAACTAAAAGAACTAATAAAACACAATTAATTTCACTGGAGAAACCTAATAATTTCTGTGGACTCAAAAAAAAAAAAAAAAACACCAGCTATTCAAAAACCAAATTAAAGGCTTAATACTTGAAACTCCCTATTGTCCTTCCAATCTAATCCTCATCAGCTGAGGGCTTTGAGGAGCCACCAGCTTTCTTAGGCAGCAAAAGGTTATGAATATTGGGCATAACACCACCATTGGCAATAGTAACATCACCAAGCAACTTGCTCAATTCCTCATCATTTCTCACTGCCAACTGTATATGCCTTGGTACTATCCTAGTCTTCTTGTTGTCCCTCGCAGCATTCCCAGCCAATTCAAGCACCTGTAACCACCAAAATTCACATAGAAAATCAGAAACCCTAAATCAAAACAAACAACCTAGAAACTCTAGTCAGTACATATTTATGGTTTAACTTATACAACATAAAACGAAAATTCCATAAACAGTATCATTTGACTTTAACCCATGTAAAGTAGTTTAGTTGGGATTTTATCATGTTAATAATTAACGCTTATGAAAAGATTTTTCTATAATTACTTTATAAATTACCTGAAAATGTAAATATGTTTCACAAACTACTTTCCAGTCCAAACGCTAAAGAAATTAGCTCAATTATTGTTAATTAGTATCCATTTTCACTTCAATTAATCAGTTAATTATAATAACTATCATGATTTAGTATAAACGCACAATCATTTTCAAAATTAGAAACCCTAGAAATTGAGATATCAAAAAAGAAAAGAATTAAAGAGGCAAAGGCAAAAATATACCTCAGCAGCAAGGTATTCAAGGACGGCAGCAAGGTAAACAGGGGCACCAGCACCAACACGCTCAGCATACTTGCCAGCTTTGAGAAAACGGGCGATACGACCAACGGGGAACTGAAGACCGGCTTTGCTACTACGGGATGTAGCCTTCTTTGCTGCTCCAGAACCTAGGGTTTTTCCTCTACCTGCCATTTGATTGTTGTTAGTGTAAAACGCAAGAATTAATTGGATTTGTGCTACAGAGAGACTAGATTTTGAATGGGAAGTGTGATGGAGAATTGGGAGAGGGGCTATTCAGTGTTCGTGGTTATATAGTACTGAGGGATTTTTAAATGGACCAATGAGAAGAGAGCACAAGGATCGTGACTTTGAGCCGTTGGATTAGAAGTAGATTAACGGTGAGATGAGGAAGCCGACGATTTTAACCGCTTTAAAGGATTGATGAGTTTGAATGTGACACGAAGGAAACAACTGGCCTTTTCCCGGATGTTTGAAATATGAATTGGTGAATATATCCCCAAGACCATCTCCAACCTTACACCATTTCTTGCACCAAATGCTATTTTGATGCAAAAAATGGTGCAAAGTTGCTCTAATCTTGTACTATATTTTGCACCATTTTGGTGCATGAATAGTGTTGCACCAAATTTAGTGTAACACTATTCATTGCACCATTTTACTATTCATCCATATATATTATTATTTTATTATTATTTAATACTTTTAATTTAACATATTATAAATTTTAATTGTTACATTTACATTCCTAATATACCTATTCATCTACACAATTACTATTCATTAATATTTTATTTTATTTTTATTATATAACACTTTTAATTTAACATATTATAAATTTTAATTTATAATTTTAGATTCCTAATATACCTACTTATTTTTAGCTCGACACAAAAAAATTAAGAACAAAGATGCTCATTTTGCACTTCGTAATGCATTAGTAGAGCATTTATGGGAGCAACGTACTAATCATGGAAGTTGAATATTTATGTAGAAATTAAAATAAATTCTACCGTAATGTAATAGTATTTATTTAATTATATTTTATCAATAATTTTACTTTTATTTGAATTATCCATTAATATGTATAACGTATAACATTCGATTACAATCTATATTATTTAAAAGTTTATGGTATAAAATAATTTTTTGTTAAATGATTTATAACAAAATATTATGAATTACATGGAATGGATAAGTAAAAGAAAATAATATAATATAAGAGAGAGAAGAATATAAAAGGAATATTCTTTTTTGGTGCAAAAAATAGTGCAATGGGTTGGAGTTAATTTGCACCATTTTGGTGCATGCACCAAAATAGTGCAAAAAATGGTGCATAGGTTGGAGATGCCCTAAGGACCCGTTTGGTTGGTGCATAAAAACCAACATAGAGTTATACATTGTTTGGTTGATAGTTTAAAAAAAATTAGTTTCGGATAAATTTGAGATTACTTATTATACAATGTTTGATTAGTTTTTTATTTTCTTCATATATATAATACCCACAAAAAATAATAAAAAATTATATGTATTATTTTAGGAGAAAGGATCAAATACCCCTCTACTTTCAAATATTGTTTATATTTAACCTCTGTTATACTTTCGAGGCATATATTCCTACCGTTAGTAAAGTATTCAAATTTACCCCTACTTTTAACAGTGCTCCAATGTGGCAGTGGACCCAAGTATCAAATTGCCACGGTGGATGCCACGTGTGTATTAACATTTTCTTATTTTTCGAAGAAATAGAAAAAATCCATTTAAAAGTCTTCTCCTTCATTCCTCATACCTCCACTGTCACGATCCAAAATCCACTAGTGGTCGTGATGGCGCCTAACACCGCCCTCAGACAAGCCAACAGTGATTAGTCAATTTAATTACTCATTCTAGCACCGTAAAATCATAATTTTGTTTTAATGAAATAGTGTGAAATAGAATTTACACGAACTACGATAGTGAAAAATCTGTAGGAACCCCCAAAGCTCGGTGTCACAAGTGCATGAGCATCAACTAAGAAATATAATAAATTACAACATCTGTCTGGAATACAATTTAGACAGGAAAATATGAATAACTCTGATGGAGACTCTGCAGACTGCGGATCGGAGCGTGAAGTGCAGCTCACGGTAAAGTCCCCGCAATGGCCGCACCTCTGTGCCCAAAAGACCACGGACATATAAGTACCTGCACAAAAAGTGCAGTAAGTGTAGTATGAGTACGTAAATCAACACGTACCCAAGTATCTAGCCTAACCCCAGAGAAATAGCGACGAGGGGATTGACATCAATACTTACCAGTGGTCCAATATGATAGATACAATAGAAGTAAAAAGGGAGTCAGAGTAGATAAACGAAATAACAAGTGTAAATACGTGGTACAATCCTCCTCTAAACAATAAATTCGAGCTTTCAATTAGCAGTTACCTCCTCAACCAGAGTATACTATAGTGGGCCTCACCAAATAGGTCATCACAGTTCAAATCAGGAAAAACTCACAAATACACTAGTTTTTTGTCAAATATTACGCACGATTCCATAAGAGTATTTTATAGAAATACCGAGGCGTATGACCCGACCCCATCATAATATGTGCACTGCCGAGGGTCGAACGGCACGAACCATAGATACATCTATTATATTGCCGAGGCAAACGGTCCGCTCCCATGAGAGTGTGATACATAATCTTGCCGAGGCGAACGACCCGATCCCATCATAATGTGCGCACTGCCGAGGGTCGAACTACACAAACCATAGATGTATCTATTATACTGCCGAAACGAACGGCCCGATCCCATTAGAGTAAGAAGTTTTAACGGGCCTTTGACCCCACTCACAGATAGACGTGTGAGCTATAAATTTTAAGGGAAACTTTTCGATGAAAACACATAACGCGGGAGAAATTCGTAAGTGGAGTACAATTATTTCGCGGCTAATCATGAAGCCCGTCGAATCTCTACCATATCGAGTCTATCATTCTACACAAGTCTCGTCTCAATTTGTAACGTAAAATAAAGGAATTAAATAGGCAGGAAACAACTCAAATAGTACAGCTATAGCATGGTGTGAACCTAAATATATCTGGACATAACATGAATCTAGCTACGCACGGACTCTCGTCACCTTGTGCGTACGTAGCCCCCGCAATAAGTAACACATAATAATTACATCACCTAGGGGTAGTTCCCCCTCATAGGGTTAGACAGGAGACTTACCTCGCTCCGAAGCTCCAAAACTGGCTCCAAAGCCTCTCTAATACCTCAAATCAAAGCCCATTAATCCAAAACTATTCAAACAACATGCAAACCAGTCAAAATATATTCTAATACCCATAATTGATCAATTTATATTAATTCTCAACTCTGCTCGAAAAGTCTATAAAATCAACCCTCGGGCCCACATGCCCGGATTTCGAAAATTTTCGAAGATAAACTTCACCCATAATACCACGAACTCAAATATATAACTTATCCCAAATTCCATGTCAAATTTCCTGGTTAAAATCCAAAAATACTAATTTTAGATTTTCTACCAAAATTTCACATTTCTACTGATTTTCATGTTTAAATCCATATATAAACCAAGTATTTAACTTGTAATATATGGGAATCACTTACCTTGTGTTGCTTGATGAAAATCTCCCCTTGAAGCTCTCCAAAAATTGCCCAATCAAATGAAAATATGAGAGAAATGGGATAAGTCTCGAAATATAACCCTATTGCCCAGTTCCTTCCTCTACACGACCGCGGAATGACCCTCGCGATCGCGAAGGCCAAACGGCCTCAGGCCCAGCTCTTCCCTTTCCTTCTATGCGTTCGCGACTGACCCTTCGCGTTCGCATAGGTTCCTCAGGCTATTCTCCGCGTTCGCGACCTCTGTGTCGCGTTCGCAATGAGAAATCTCCTCCAGCCCACAAATCCTTATGCCGAATGTGATCGCCTCCACGCGTTTGCGATGAAGGACACCAGAACCAGCATCAGCAGTTGCAAAACATGGGGAAATGACCCGAAACCATCCAAAACACACCCGAGGCCCCCGGGATCCCGTCCAATCACATCAACCATTTCCATAAGATGACACCAACTTGCTCGAGGCCTCAAATCACATCAAACAACATCAAATCTACAAATTGCTTATCGATTCAAGCCTAATGAACTATTGAACTTCTAACTTCCACATTCGATGCCGAAACCTATCAAATCACGTCCGATTGACCTCAAATTTTGCATACAAGTCATAATTGACATAACGGACCTACTCCTAATTCCGGAATCGAAATCCAACCCTGATATCAAAAGGTCCACTCTCGGTCAAACTTCCCAAAAATTATCAAATTTCCAACTTTCGCCAATTGACGCCGAAACGACCTACGGACCTCCAAATCCACATCCGGACGCACTCCCAAGACCAAAATCACCATACAGAGCTATTCTGCTCGGAATTCCAAACGGACATCGATAACATCAAAATCCACTTCAACCCAAACTTAAGAAATTCTTAAACCTTCAAAATGCCAACCTTCCGTAATAAGCACCAGGATACTCCCGAGCCACCCGATGCTCGACCCGAATATACGCCCAGGTCGAAATCATCATACAAACCTATTGGAACCTTCAAATCCTGAATCCGGGGTCGTTTACTCAAAAGTCACGCCTCAGTCAATTCTTCCAACTTAAAGCTTCAAAAAATTAGAATTTTCTTTCTAAATCCACTCCGAACTTCTCGAAATTCTATTTCGTCCACACGCACAAGTCAAACATCTGAAGTGAAGCTACTCAAGGCCTCAAACTGCTGAACGACACGCTAGAGCTCAAAACGACTGGTCGGGTCGTTACATTCTCTCCCACTTAAACATACGTTCGTCTTCGAACGTGCCAAGATTTGCTACGGAGCTGTCCAAAATTATTGTTTAACACCTTGTGCCCCTATCCGTGCCATTACAACCCAGTTGGGCACATTAGCTCGATCTGGACTGAAGGTCCTCCCTTTTATTTAGTTCACAAGCCTTAGAAGCAAATTCCAACTTCGAAATTTCTTTACAAGACCTGATTCTAACCCAAGAACTTCGTGCCAATCACCACACACTGTACCCAAACATGATCATGCATCTATGCGGAAATACCACGCACCACATAAATCGGTTTCTTATAATAACATCACTCAACCACAATAGCTGAAATTTTACGAATCTGATGCTCGCAATACACCTCACAATACTGCCCGGTTTAAATCCTCACAATACTGCCATGACAGAGAAGATGTGTAGAAATTCATAACCACCTGCTAAATCAATCAAATCATGGAGTTGCATCCTCCTGACAAGGACCATAGCCTCATTTTGAACCGAATAACCATATTCTCTCTTTAACGTACCGTATATAAATCAGATTGCACAAATTTCAGGCCCAATAATCTCGTTTCACCCAGTACAAGCTGCTCAGGCAATAAGCCACCTCAAAAAACTGACTCAGATCTCCTATGACACCATTAATGCGCCGACAAGCTACAACTTAAATATGACACATAATGAGGAACGAACTCTGGGAAAGAATTACCCAGCCCGTGCAACGAAATAAACGGTCTAACAGATGTCATGAACCCTTTTTAGAAAATGAGAAACAAAATACACAAGAATAGATATAGGGAACCGTACTCAACATCTCATTGTTGCAGCGTGTAATCCGATCCACACATGATACTATTGCGGCGTGCAACCCGATCCAAACATGAAACCGTTGCGGCGTGCAACTCGATCCAAATAATGTATCCGTGGCGGCGTGCCACCCGATTCACATATAACAATAAATAAGGAAATGCCCATCAAGCCATAATGCTTACACCTACGGAATAACGAATATCGATCACAAGCACACCAAGTGCGAAAATACCATCCTGGGGAGATGAATAGCGCCATACGCTACAAACTCTCACACCAATCTGGAACAACTCCCACAGTTCACAATCAAAGGAATAGAGCGCCTTCCAGGCACAAACTCTCACATTAACGATTTTACTAAAAAGCCTAGTACTTGGTTTCAATCTTTAACAGACGAGTGACTAACATGTCACGCTTATACAAATCTCCCCGTGGGGTATTCTCCCAACGACCTTCCGCACCAGGTAGCAAAGTCTGCACCTCCACACCACCAACCGCACTAATTTTGTAAAGCAAGTCAAGAATCCGCAAGTCAATACACAAAACCTCTTACACAGAACGTCGTTCTCAGGTGACACTAAAGAAAATGCCAATTTACTCCGAACATCCGAATTCTCCCCTGCTCATCCGAGCTCGTGACATTCTTGTCAACGCCGAACCACAACCTTGATCCTCAACCTCTTGTTACCATGCCGCTCACTGCACCTATCATGCCGCTACGCGAGAATACTAGAATTCATCATAACTCCTGAACTACTAGTAGAATAAACACTTCATTGGCTGGAAAGCCTTTCACTTAGCTCATTTCAGAAGAACCAATACAACACGCAATTGAATTTCCAAACCATAGAAAGTACAAACCTCAAGCCGTGATCTAAACCGTCATGACTCTTTCGAAATCTGTTTACACAACCAAGCCATTCGAATCGACTACCTCCCAATTCAATCAGGTCATGGTGGCTATCAAGCCCGCACGTACAACCACAAACCACATGTATAACTTCACACAACGAAGGAACTGATTGCCACAATCATGCTGATTCAGCCATTACTAACTGACCCAACTCCGTTCAATTTACCTTTGACATGACTTAGAAATATGATAGCTCCGTTCACAACATAACGAACTCAATCCGCACTCATCCCGAGTGACTCGAATTGCGAGACCACATCGTCTCAATACCCATGACTCATCTCTTACCTCCTTACGCGCACAATAGCATCTCCAACTAGTGCACCCATTCTACAAGACCCTCCGCGAGTCCGAAGCTACTTCGTCCTTCCTCAAATACTACACTTAAATTATTGAATCCACCAGGACCATTGTCGAGAGTCACCCACTCTAACCTGGTCCCAAATGTGACCAAACTCCAATGCTCTACTTGTACATGATCACCCTCTCGAAGAAGCAACCGGCTAAACTCTTTTCCTTGTACATTACATCTACAAAAGCATAAACTCCAAGTCTTCCCAAAAACCTGAACATGCATCGATACAGCCGAATATAGCACATGTCCGTCAAGTTCTTTGCTGAATTATCCCTGATGTTTCCTTTTCTTAGTCATAAATAATCCTCCAACACACCGATAGCTAGAAACCGCACAAGTAAACAACCACGTGATCCAATCATAGACGGTGGAACTCTCCCACTTAGATTTAAACTACCATCACATAATGTAGAGCCCGCAACGATTCCTCCTTCCTATTTACCATGATATCGCACCTCTAGCCTGCCAAATTCCTCAAAATCATTTTAAATTTTTCATGAAACATTTCGAATTATCAGCCATCGTGTCATATCCGACCCCTTATCGGCTAACAAGTAAATTTCTCCGTAGATGCTTCATCAACATCACGCAATTATTATCCTGTACACAAGAGATAACCCACCCGTGAAATTTCATACCGACATCTTCCAACGATGCTGCACCGCGTACAACTACCACGAGTTAAGTAAACCCTCTTGAGCCCATGCTCTCCCACTGGTTTTATAAGTCCGTTCTTATCCATCGACATCAACTGAGAGCTCCACAATGTCATCTAAACTCGAGCCATATTGCATCTAAAATGATAATCAAATCTTCACACCCCTCTTCAATTCAAGCAAACTCCTTTCTGCCATATTCAATCTCTCTCCATACAGTTACCATCATTCCAAATAAAATACATAGACCAAATCACCTTCCATCACGATTCCCAAACTATCCTACATTCTCTCAAGTCAAGCGGCCATCCTACCCCAGAATCCATATGCAAATCTGCCATCCTTACTTCGGTTAAACCATTCCCTTTAAGCAACTTCTCGACTTCTGCTCCTCATACTTGACCTACAAGTAATTCAACCACCGCAAGACACCTCCCACGTATCCTTCCTCATTCTCCGTTACCTAAATGTTACATCAAATCAAAATCCGTCTCTGTAGCTCGTAAGCTAATAAATTTCTACCAACTCTAAGCATCCTGGAAGATCTTCTTTCTCGAGCCATCATATTAGAAATACTAATTAGATCCTGAACCGCTGCACAACGCTATTTCTGACAACCACCCCTCAGGCACTATTTCACAATACCCTGCCCCGAAGGCAAAATCAAGGAAGACCATAACACCGGCGAATCGTAATGCGCTCAAACAAGGACTACAACACCGCATCATAATGAAGATTCCACCACGCTCGAAAATACCAAGTCTCGTTACCCCTTCAACCAAAACCTGGACATCCATAGTCCGATCGCCTTTCTTTTGCTGGAATTAAATGTTGAACCTCTAAGTCATGCACCGAGAAATTCCCCTTTCGAGTCATTCACTGCTCAACACATAAACAAACACCCCACCATTACACCAATACCGTGTGATAACAACATGCGAACATCATAGCAATCTGCGCATAGCCTCAAAACTATCAAAAATACAGCTGCTGAGCTGAACTAACAGAACATCCTTCCGCAAGGCGACGACAATATTGAGTAGGAAAGGGGAAAGACATCCTGCATCACATCTGCAGTACCATCACAACTACTCGACGCCCAATAAATAACAAGAACTCCACGTCTCAAATATTGAGTAGGAAAGAAATTAAGGCATAAGCCTAAAAGGAATCAAATTGCACGATGAGGAATCAAGAAAGGAAGTGCTCCTAACAGCCCTGCAGCCTCTCGAAGATAAGTGATATCTCTGTACCGATTCACAAGACTCTACTAGGCTTGCTCATGACTCGTGAGACCTAAGGGAACCTAATGCTTTGATACTAAGCAGTCACGACCCCAAAATCCAATAATGGTCGTCATGGCGCCTAATACCGCCGTCACGCAAGCCAATAGTGATTAGTCAATTTAATTACTCATTCTAGCACATTAAAATCATAATTTTATTTTAATGAAATAGTGTGAAATAGAATTACACGAACTACAATAGTGAAAAAATTGTAGGAACCCTAAAATCCGGTGTCACAAGTGCTGATCGGAGCGTGAAGTGCAGCTCACAGTAAAGACCCCGCAATAGCCGCGTCTCTGTGCCCAAAAGGCCACCGACATATAAGTACCTGCACAAAATGTGTGGTAAGTGTAGTATGAATACGTAAATTAACGCGTACCCAGTAAGTATTTAGCCTAACCCCAGAGAAATAGTGACGAGGGGATCAACATCAATACTTACTAGTGGTCCAATATGATAGATACAATAGAAGTAAACAGGGAGTCAGAATAGATAAACGAAATAACAATTGTAAATACGTGGTACAATCCTCCTCTCAACAATAAATTCGAGCTCTCAATTAGCAGTTACCTCCTCAACAAGAGTATATATATAGTGGGCCTCACCAGATAGGTCATCACAGTTCAAATCAGGAAAAACTCACAGATACACTGGTTTTTTGTCAAATATTACGCACGATTCCATAAGAGTATTTTATAGAAATGCCGAGGCGTACGACCCAATCCCCTCATAATATGTGCACTGCCGAGGGTCGAACGGCACGAACCATAGATACATCTATTATATTATCGAGGCGAACGGCCCGATCCCATCATAATGTGCGCGCAGTCGAACGGCACGAACCATAGATGTATCTATTATACTGTCGAAGTGAACGGCCCGATCCCATCAGAGTAAGAAGTTTTAACGGGTCTTTGACCCCACTTACAGATAGACGTGTGAGCTATAAATTTTAAGGGAAACATTTCGATGAAAACACATAATGCGGGAGAAATTCGTAAGTGGAGTACAATTATTTCGCGGCTAGTCATGAAGCCTGTCGAATCTCTACCATATCGGGTCTATCACTCTATACAAGTCTCCTCTCAATCTGCAACGTAAGATAAAGGAATTAAATAGGCAGGAGACAACTCAAGTAGTACAGCTATAGCATGGTGTGAACCTAAATATACCTGGACATAACATGAATCTAAGCTACGCATGGACTCTCGTCACCTTGTGCGTACGTAGCCCCCGCAATAAGTAACACATAATAATTACATCACCAAGGGGTAGTTCCCCCTCATAGGGTTAGACAGGAGACTTACCTCACGGCGAAGTTCCAAAACTGGCTCCGAAGCCTCTCTAATACCTCAAATCAAAGCCCGTCGATCCAAAACTATTCAAACAACGTGCAAACAAGTCAAAACATATTCTACTACCCATAATTGATCAACTTATATTAATTCCCAACTCCGCTCGAAAAGTCTATTAAATCAACCCTCGGGCCCACGTGCCCGGATTCCAAAAATTTTCGAAGATAAACTTCATCCATAACACCACGAACTCAAATTTATAACTTATCCCAAATTCCATGTCAAATTTCGTGGTTAAAATATATAAATACCTATTTTAGGTTTTCTATCAGAATCTCAAATTTCTACTAATTTTGATGTTTAAATCCATATATAAACAAGGTATTTAACTTGTAATAGGTGAGAATCACTTATCTTGTGTTGTTTGATGAAAATCTCCCCTTGAAGCTCTCCAAAAATCGCCCAACCAAATGAAAATATGAGAGAAATGAGCTAAGTCTCGAAATATAACCCCATTGCCCAGTTCCTTCCTCTACACGATCGCGAAGGCCAAACGGCCTCAGGCCCAACTCCTCCCTTTCCTTTTACGTGTTCGCGACTGACCTTTCGCGCTCGCGTAGGTTCCTCAGGCTCTTCTCTGCGTTCGCAACCTCTATGTCGCGTTCGCGATGAGCAACCTCCTCCAGCCCACAAATACTTTTGCGCAAACGCGATCGCCTGCACGCTTTCACGATGAAGGATACCAGAACCAGCATCAGCAATAGCAGAACATGGGGAAATGATCCGAAACCATCCCAAAACACACCCGAGTCCCCCGGGACCCCGTCCAATCACACCAACTAGTTCCATTACATGACACCAGCTTGCTCGAGGCCTCAAATCACATCAAACAATATCAAATCTACAAATTGCTTATCGATTCAAGCCTAATGATCTATTGAACTTTTAACTTCCACATCCGATGCCGAAACCTATCAAATCACGTCTGATTGACCTCAAATTTTGCACACAAGTCATAATTGACATAACGGACCTACTCTTACTTCCGGAATCAAAATCCAACCCTGATATCAAAAGGTCCACTCTCGGTCAAACTTTTCAAAAATCATTAAATTTCCAACTTTCGTCAATTGACGTCGAAACGACCTACTGACCTCCAAATTCACATCCGGACGCACTCCTAAGACCAGAATCACCATACGGAGCTATTCCCAGACTTGAAATCCCAAACGGACATCGATAATATTAAAATCCACTTCAACCCAAACTTAGAAAATTCTTGAACCTTCAAAATAACAACCTTCCGTAATAAGCACCGGAATACTCCCGAACCACCCGATTCTCGACCCGAACATACGCCCAGGTCCGAAATTATTATACGAACCTATTGGAACTTTCAAATCCTGATTTCGAGGTCGTTTATTCAAAAGTCACGCCTCAGTTAATTCTTCCAACTTAAAGCTTCCAAAAGTTAGAATTTTCTTTCTAAATCCACTCTGAACTTTCCGAAATTTCATTCCGTCCACTCGCACAAGTCATAACACCTAAAGTGAAGCTACTCAAGGTCTCAACCCACTGAACGATACACGCTGGAGTTCAAAACGACTGGTTGAGTCGTTACATCCACCATTAGTGGACTCATCACTCTTTTATGGCTACTGGCCACTCTCCTCAAATAACCCAACTAATCTTTCTCTATCTATCTATCCCTCCCTCCCTCTTTATTGCATATGGTGCCTGTTCAAAGTCATGATTTGGGATTTTCTTCTAGAGTGGGATTTGGAAATGAATTTTATGATAGCTAATAATGGAGGCTCAAAAAGACCAGAAATAGATGCGACACAGAAAAGTATTCTTAAAAAAGTATTATAAAAATAATTTTTGTTTTTAAGGATATATTGTTAGAATTTTTTAGAAATAATTTTGTTTAAAATGGATGCTCTTCAGACACAGAAAAGTATAATTAGCGAATGGCTATAGAGTTATTCATTCAACAAATTCAACAATTCAAACCTCCACAATTTTTATTTCTACTACGTTATGTCAATAAAAAGTTATTGCCAAGCAGAATAAAATAAATTAATACTAGTGAGTTTGTAACGTAAAATAATATGAAAAGTAACAATAAAGAGAAATACTATTATATTGTGGGAGTGACAGGCTGCTCGTTAAAGGTCTTTGTTGTTCATTTTGAATCGTTCTTTTCCCTTAAAAAATAACATGCTGATCTTCTATTTCTAGCCATGGGACTTTCATCCCAGTGAATAAATGAGTTTGTACTTCCAATTTCTGATCATTGTTCTTTTCTTTTTCTTAGTTAGGCTGTCTAGATATTACAGATACACAGTAATGGAGGTATGAAAAATGAAGAAAAAGACTTTTAAATGGGATTTTTCTTATTTTCAAAAAATAAGAAAAAGTTCATACACACGTGACATCTACTGTTGCAATTTAATATTTGGGTCCACTGCCACATTGGAGTGTTGTTAAAAGTAGGGGTAAATTTGAATACTTTACCAACGGTAGGGGGTATATATGCCTCGAAAGTATAACGAAAATTAAATGTAAACAATATTTGAAAGTAAAGAGATAGAGTTGGCCCCTTTTCCATTATTTTATGTGAGATAGAATATGATATAAGAATACAAATATTAAACAGTTAGATTCACTACACTTACGTTGCTGGTGACCGCTTACTTAAAGTGAAAAATCTTAATCACTTGCTTAGAATGCGTTTTGAAGGGGTGAATTTTAAAGATTCGAAAAGAATTTATTGAGGGGAAGGAGAAGGAGGAAGAGGTTATACAAATATGTTATCTCGTTAAATAAAACTTTACCGCCTTGCCATCCTCCCAAAGATAAACTTAATGGTACTGTTGCAATTAAGATTATGAAAATTTCAGCGCACATACTCATCCACTCTAATCATCTAACTACATTACCCAAAATATATTTCCAAAATTGAAGTTTTTGATAAAATCTTGAAAAGTTTCTGTCGAAGTTCCATATCAAAACCTCAACAGCAAATACAGTATAAATCATCAATATTAAATTAAAAATTAACAAATAATTAACATGTGGTACTCATGTAGTATAAACTATCAAATATCTATGACAAAAGAAAAATTAATGTACGATGTAAGTCGTATTTTGAGAGATTTTCTTTTCAACTAATTAAATAAAACTAACGAAGTTCAAGGTTATAGCACATATTTTGAGAGAGGTAGCTCTTGAATAGTAAAAGAGTATTTTAGCAAGGAATTTTCATAAGAAAGCATTACATGCTTGATAATATTATAAGTCCTTTCATCGAAAAGGAAAGCTGATTAGTGAAAATTTATTTTCGACTTTAAATTGCATGGTGCAATTAAAAAGCAAATAGCCTTTATGGTATGATTAAATTTTCTACACCGTTCAGCCCAAACAAATGTGCTTATATTCAAAGTAGTAACGACTTAAGTTCTTATGCGTAATAGTTTTATGTATAAAAATATGAATGGTGATCATAATTTTATCTAACTTGAAATTAGTTAAGGAATAAACTTTATTTTAGAAAAAAGAAATCAATACAAAATAAAAAGTGGAGAACCATCATAGTGAGTGTGTTTGTGTTTTGTTTGAAAAAAAAAAACAGAAGAGCGGAAAATCTTATAGGATAATCTGATCCTATTCGAGAAAAAAAAGGTTTATTTCTTGCTTCATTGTCAAGATTTTGTGGGCCAAGCATCCCCTTCTATTTTTGTAAATAAAAAGAGAAAGAGACCTAAAATAGGTGGGGGAAATAAAATTACATCACAAAAGACCAAACCATAAAAAGAAGCATTGTTGATGGAGTATTTATGTCTAATATATATTTCTTAACCAACCAGAAACATTATGAAAGGAAAATCAATAAATTCAGGTTAAAAAGTATATAGAAAATGAAAACCAATTAAAATACAAATTGGATGGTTAAGTAATTAAATTGAGTATGTGTAATATTGAAACAATGATCAAGAAAATATATTTGTCATACTTGTTACCGAAATTAATTATCGACTTCTTTGATTGCTATAATATTTATGTCTTCGCTCACATTTTAATTTCACCGTAGGACAATCAAATTAGTCCTACATTTACTCGAAGAGATGTTATTTGACCGCCATTGCAATGAGTTTTCATATCTTCGATGTTGGAATAGTAAAAACTTTATTGAGAAATTATTTTACATAAGAAGAAAGAATATATATAGGTGCAAAACTTATCTTAATGGGAGAAGAACAGAAGGTGAATAAAATTTATTTGGTTCTTCTTTAAATGGATCCAAACTATAAGTGAAGAAGAGTTTATACGAAGCGTTGTGACATTAATGAAGGTTATTATTACGAAGCGTTGGCTTGGGGCTTAGATTATTTAGGACTGTTAGGGTATTTAAGTTATTTAAAGGGATATCTTAGTATTTTTACTTTTTAATTTTAGGGTTCCTACTTTTTGGGTAATTAAAAATAATTTTATTAATCAACCGGAAGTATTACATTAAAAAAACTTGCACTGTAAACACAATTTTAGCAAATTAGAACTCTCTATATCCTATAACTTTTGTCTCTGACTAATACTCTAAACATGGCAATTTTACCTTTACAATTGAATGCCATCCGTTTCAACTCATTTTGCAAACTTAGAGACTGCCTCCTTATCCCTTGCCATTTTAGAATATTCTCCAATATTGCAAAGTTTTCGACAAGAAATCAAATAACTCAAATACAAATTTTATTTTCTTAAGACTTCTTTTCCTAAAAAACCATCTTCGAGACAAGAACTAATAATCCAAAGAAGAAGAAAGCAAAAACGCCCCAAAAGAATCTAACAAACAAAGATTTCAGGCACAGTGCTTTAAGATCAAACAGTCAAAAAAGAATGGAAAAGAGTGATTTAATTTTTTTCTAAAAAGGATATCTATAGACAGTATCGCATGAGAAACCCTACACTAGTTCATATAAAATAATCAAGCAGATTCAGAAAATGATGAACTAAAACCAATAATGACCACGACACAAGAATAAAACATGTGTATTAATTTTTAAGCTGTCGGACAAATAAGTAAGACGCGGGATAAATCCATAAGAGGAGGTATAAGTTCCACGACTAATCATGTAGCTCGTCAAGTATTTAAGGTAGCAATGTTTGATACTCTATGAAAGTCCAGTCTCAGGCTAAATATGATTATTAAACCATATAAGCATGCAAGGATAACTCGAATAATACAATTAAAGTATGGCGTGAGTCTTAGTCTATCCGGACCTAATCAGGAATTCTAGCATAAGCACAGACACTCGTTACCTTATGCGTGCGTAGCTCTCACAACATGTAGCACATAACAAGTATAACACCTACGAGGTGAATTCCCACTCATAAGGTTAGACATGAGACTTACCTGGCACCGAAATCCGCTAACCAGCTCCAACGCCTCTCTAGCACCTCAAACCAATGTCAACCGATTCGAAACTACTAAAAAAAAATGCAAATCAATCAAAATATACTCCAACTCGTAATTTAAATATTAGAAATAATTTCCAACTCTACACGGAAAGTCATAAAAGCCAACCCCTAGGCCTATGTGCCCGAAACATACCTGAGGTCTCCGGGACCCCGTCCAATCATACCAACCAGTTCCAATACCTTATCCAACTTATCCAAAGGCTCTAAATACCATGAATAACATCTAAACCTCGAATTGACGATCAGGATCCTTCCTTTAACTTTCAAGCCTTTAACGGGCGCAAAACACACACTTCAATTGTACTCGCTAGTCAAAGATAGTATAGTATAATATCGTGTCCATAGGGATCAAATTTAATAGTATTCTTGTAGCTTATAGCTATTGCTATCCAGGAGGATCAACAGTTGAGATTTATATAATTAATAATCTAAAATCTACAGTTATTGACTAATGACAATCGCAACAAAAGTAAGCAAGGGAGTTATCAATGGGAGAAAATAGGGTGTTGACGGAATAAGTGCAAGATAATTGTCTGGGATTTAACTCTAGATAATTCACTTCTAATGTTCAAGTGAGTCTCTCGAATTCACTTAATTATCAGTACAAATGTTTAGTAGAAACTCCTCTCTCGATTAAGTCTAAACCTCACAATATGAACCAATTTAAGCTCTAGAAAAATATGCAAGAATGCGTAGTGGATCGGTCTTTAGGAAAACCTCTTTCGATTATTCTCCTAATTAGATTTAATCAATGATCCAACTAGTCTCTTTCGATTACTTCGAAGAATCTATGAACTCAACCAACAATTTAATACAAAAATATCACAAGTTATGCCTCTTTCGATTACAAGAACAAGTGAATATAGATGCAACAAGTAAATCTTCCAAAACGATTCAAATACATAAAAATAGAGTTATAATCCACAAACAATCATCAATATACCGAATCCATCACAATCCAAAAGGATCTACTCCATAGACATGGAGAAGTTCTTCACAAATGTAACAAAAGTATAGGAAAACATATGTACAATCCAAACCCGGATCTTGAGTGAGGAAGGAATGATGAAATCCTTGTGCTTGTGTTCTTCTAACTCCTCTTTAGCCTCCTTGGCCTCCTTAGGTCGAAATATGTCCAAAAGTCCCGAAAAAATGGTGTTTTTTCGTGTATTTAAGACACCCCCAATAATCCTCCCATGAAAATACCTTTTTTTAGCGGAAATGGGAAGATACTCTAACATTTTTGTACTACCGCGCCGCATGCCGCGCCGCCCCATATGGCGCGCTTGTGGACAATTCCAGAACACTTTGCAAATCACTTTCTAGGCATAAATTACACAACCGCGCTGCCCCATGCGCCGCCGCAGTGTAGTTTTCTTAGAGTGATTCGTTTTTTCTAATTTTTGACATCCAGACTTGGTACTCGACCCCCGAACGCGATCCCCGTTTAATCCCTTGGGCTTCTACTCAGACTTCAAAGCTCCAAATAGCTCGAATTTGCTCCGTAAAATCTAAATAATCCAGAATCACTCCTACACGGCATAAAATACATAATAAGTGTAGAACACTACTAATTAAAGCTCAACATAAGTAAAGTGCAGTGAATTAGAGTGCAACAAAAGACTAAAATACGGGATTATAGCCTACCATCAACACCCCACACTTAAACCATTGCTCGTCCTCGAGCAATCAAATTACACTTCACACAGACACAACCTTTTTAAACAACTCTCTTAACTCATCACACCAAAAATAATAAAACATATTAAGCACAATACTGTAACATCCTTGCCTCAATATTTGACTCAAAAGCACCATGCATTTTTCACAACCCGCTCACTTGCTCTAACACAGAGGTCAATGGCATTACCTTTCTTTCATGAATCAAGTCCCCTCACATAACAATAGAGAGTAGTTCCATACACAATAAAGTTTAAGAACAATTAGGAACTTAAGATAGGAAGAATTCGCTCATTCTCAGAAACAACATTCATGTGCCACAAAAAAAATGTACCATAAGCTTGCCCGTAATGTACCACTTTACTAATTGAGCTCATTCAGTCAAGGATCAAGTAGGACTTTATTTGGTTGTAATATAAGGTGCGGGATGGGTAGGATATTTGATATAAACGTGACTACACCTCCCTAAGAAATTTAATACATACAATTTAATCATTTAAAACTCCATACTCATATCAAACCATAACTCCACCTTCACATCCGTATATGTTAACTCCCAACTTCTTTAAGCACAAATACATCAAGTTACCACTATCAATGAATATTTGCACAACAATGCAACTATATATATATATATATATATTATTCTTTTTTCCAATTCAAGTGGCTCTTATTTTTTTTCAAAACAGTGCACATTTCTCCTTATTTCATTAGTTCTACTCAAAAGCCAAACTAACACCTTACACTTTAACTTTTATAAAGTTCATAATAATTTCAAGTGCTCGCGAGAGGTAAAATGGGTAAGGCTTGTAATGTGGTTGCCAAAAAAATATGATTACAGGTTCAAAGAGGTTAACTAAGATATATAACAATTAGGTGGGTACAACATATAACTGGCTCAACAAAGAAACACTTATATCACTTCCAAGACTGAATAAAACTACTATTTCGCTTTGCGAACACAGGGGGCGAGTTACAGGCATCAAATGCAATGCACGGAATATACAAAATCTCACACACACGACACAAAAATCACTCAGGATCGGAATCATCAAGACACTCTAAGCAAAGTAGTTAAGCAAAGTTAAGATCATACAATTTAATGTACTTATATAAGAGTAAAAAAACTGAGCCTAAATGTCACAACTAAAGCACTTATTATTCTCTAGGCATAATAAAGTCAAGAGATATTGCTTTCATTTAAAATCACAGCACAAGATCTCCTACTCCTAAAAAAATGAAACTAACTACACCCAGTTCAAACAAAACCTTGAAAAAGAACCGCGGCACAAAGAAAAACCAAGGTGGAATTCAGACTACCAAAAAAAAAAATCATTTGTCTTTTTCTTTCGACTTAATCCCTCAAGAAAGCTTTCGAATGACATCCATCGTCGGGAAAAATTAAAAATTTTAAAATTTTCAATCAATTGAATTACAAAAGCACACATACACATAGACATTTATACATTCTATACATATATACATTCCCACCACATACTTTAAATTGTGTCATGTCCCTATGACACATAAATAAAAGAAAGAGTTAATGAAAACTTCTTTGGACATCTAGTCGGGGTTTGAGTCGAAGTTGGGCTTCATCCCTCGCGCCCGAACTAGTGCACTCATCCATGCAGATAGCTTCTTCTCAGCCTTCTTGGGGTACACCCCACACTTTTCTTTCGCACTCACTGTAGCCTTCTCTTTCTCGATCTTCACTTTCCACACAACACTAGTAGCTAGCTTCTCCCTTTTTACCCTCGTTTCTACATCCATCTCAAAAGTCACAGTCTCCTCGCCCACTATAAGCATGAGTTTTCTCTCATGTACATCTAATATTGCTCTACTTGTTGCTAGGAATGGTCTTCCTATGATGAGGGGGACCTCCTTGTTCTCTTACATATTAACCACTATGAAATCCACAGGAAATACAAACTTATCTACCCGAACTAAGACATATTCAACTATTCCCTCGAGTATTAAAGTTGTTTGGTCTGCCAGCTGCAAGGATATTGGTGCAGACCTTATCTCTCCAATCTCCTTCTCCAATTTCCTGTAAATAGATAGAGGCATTAAATTAATTGAGGCACCAGAATCACATAGAGACTTATCAAAATTAGTAGTGCCTATAGAGCAAGGTATGGTAAAACTGGTTCTCCACACTTTTGTGGGAATTTGTTTTGCAATATTTCACCGCAATGCTTTGTGAGCTTGACCACGGAGGTATCTTCTATTTTCCTCTTCTTTGTTAGGATCTCCTTCAAGAACTTGGCATAAGCCGGTATTTGTGAGAGCACTTCTATGAATGGTAGGTTTACATGAACCTGTTTCAGCACATTGTCCAGCTTTTCTCTACTTAGCTTTGGGGAAAAGTAAGCGCAGGCATATGCTTGCTCGCCTCAGGTTCCTCCCTTCTTGAGTTTTCTTCCTTCTTCTTTTCGACACCACTTTTCAGCTGCTCCTCGCTTTCTTTTTCATGTCTCATATCTTTGTGGATTGGGGTGAGATCTTTTAACACTTTTCTACTTCTCAAAGTTACAATATTCACTGTTTCTTTGGGATTTCTTTCTATATCAACCGGGCGTATCCTTGGGGCTTTCTCAGACATTAGAGTAGCTAAGTGCCCAACCTGTCTTACTAGGCTTCAAAAAGATGTACCCAATTCTTTGATAGCTGCATCATAGGCATCAAGCCTCTTATTCGTCTTGATAATGAAGGTCTTCATAAGATCTTCCATGCTGGGTTGATTCGACTGTGGAGGTTGATACTGCTGCCTTTGTTGATTTTGAAAACCTGGAGCTCCTTGTTCCTGGAATCTAGGGTTGTTTTGTTGCCATGCATTTGCAGTACCCCCAGGTGAACTCCATGAAAAACCGGGGTTCCTCTGACCCATTGCATTAAAATTATAGTTTCCTACAGAATTCACTTCCTCAGTTGAGGCTTGACACTCATGAGTAAGGTGTCCTCTTCCACATATATCACAAGCTGTGTGGTGTACATTTTGCATCGAAGCTACAGTTAGCTTTCGTATTTCTTAAGCCATATCATCAAGCTGAACTTGCGCATATGTAGTAGCATCAACTTGGTGAACACCAGTTGATTTTCTTCTTTCCACACTATCAGAGGGCCACTGATTAGCATCTTCGGATAACTCATCAAGAATTGTAACTATCTCCTCTGGAGTCTTCTTCATAAAGGGGCCTCCAACTACATTGCTCAATGTTCTAGCAAGGTCGGTGTCAATCCATCCCAAAAATTCTGGAGTTGTATCCAGAGTTCAATTCCACTATGTTGATACCTTTTAACTATCTCCTTAAACCTCTCACATGCTTCAAAAACAGTTCCATTCTCTTTTTGGCAGAAGTTATGGATTTCTCTTCTAAACTTGCCCGTCTTAGCTGAGGAGAAATATTTATCAAGAAAATTTCTGGTCATTTCCTCCCATGTTCTAATTGACCCATTTGGCAAGCTTCGAAGCCATTGCTTCGCATCATCTTTAAGTGAAAAGGGGAATGCCCTTAAATACACTGCATCTAATGACACCCCATTATATTGAAAGGTGTTCATAATCTCGTCGAAGTCCATCAGATGCGTGTTTGGATCTTCGTTCATCTTCCCTCTGAAAACGCAACTGTTTTGAATGGTTTGAAGCAAACCTTGCTTCAACTAGAAATTATTGGCTGCAATTGGAGGTGGTGTAACACTTGACATCCTTGATTGTAGACTGGTCTGGCATAGTCACCCAATGCTCTCCCAAGCCTTGGTACCGCATTCTCGAACTGGTCTTCAATAAAGGGTGTCGATTTAGATTGAATCTTCAACCCCTATTGTCTTCGACAATTTCCTCAGCAGATCTATGGGCTGCCTCAACAGCTATCCTTGCAGCTGCCTCTACCTCGTTGTCATCGTTATTACCTATGTGTTCTTGGGTTGAAGTTTACCCCAAGAACCTTACAGTGAACTCTTTTTCCTTCCTCAATTGCCGCAAGTGTTTTTCCAATTTTGGGTTGTAAAGTATTACTTCTTTACAAGAAGATCGTGTCATACACTACGTACTTAACTTGTTGCCCTGCACACGGAGAAGAAACCCGTGAAGAACAAACTAAAAAAAGAAGAAAAAAAAATAATATATATATATATATATATATATATATATATATATATATATATATATATATATAATAAATTTCTGAATTAGCACTACAAACTAGTTCAAACACTGTTGATTGCCAATCCGCGGCAACGGCGCCAAAATTTGACGGGCGCAAAGCACACACTTAAATTGTGCTCGCTAGTCAAAGATAGTATAGTATAATTTCGTGTCCATAGGGATCAAATTTAATAGTATTCTTGTAGCTTATAGCTATTGCTATCCAGGAGGATCAACAGTTGAGATTTATATAATTAATAATCTAAAATCTACAGTTATTGACTAATGACAATCGCAACAAAAGTAAGCAAGGGAGTTATCAATGGGAGAAAATAGGGTGTTGACGGAATAAGTGCAAGATAATTGTCTGGGATTTAACTCTAGATAATTCACTTCTAATGTTCAAGTGAGTCTCTCGAATTCACTTAATTATCAGTACAAATATTTAGTAGAAACTCCTCTCTCGATTAAGTCTCAACCTCACAATATGAACCAATTTAAGCTCTGTGAAAATATGCAAGAATGCATAGTGGATCGGTCTTTAGGAAAACCTCTTTCGATTATTCTCCTAACTAGATTTAGTGAATGATTCAACTAGCCTCTTTCAATTACTTCGAAGAATCTATGAACTCAACCAACAATACAATGCAAAAATATCACAAGTTATGCTTCTTTCGATTACAAGAACAAGTGAATATAGATGCAACAATTAAATCTTCAAAAACGATTCAAATTTACATAAATATAGAGTTGTAATTCACAAACAATCATCAATACACCAAATCCATGAAAACCCAAAAGGATCTACTCCGTAGACATGGAGAAGTTCTTGACGAATGTAAAAAAAGTATAGGAAAACATAAATACAACCAAAGCTGGATCTTGAGTGAGGAAGGAATGATGAAACCCTTGTACTTGTGTTCTTCCAACTCCTCCTTGGCCTCCTTAGGTCGAAATCTGTCCAAAAGACCTGAAAATGGTATTTTTTTTCCATGTATTTAAGACACTCCCCAATAATCCCCGGACGAAAGTACCCCTTTTAACGGAAATAGGAAGATACTCTAATATTTTTGTACTACCGCGCCGCATGTCACACTGCCCTATGCAGTGTGCTTGTGGACAATCCATAACACTTTGCAAATCACTTTCTGGGCATAAATACACAGCCTCCCCGCCCCATGCACCGCGGTAGTGTAGTTTTCTTATAGTGATTCGTTTTTTCCAATTTTTGACATCCGGGCTTGGTACTCGACCCCTGAACGCGATCCCGATTTAATCCCTTGGGCTTCTACTCAGACTTCAAAACTCCAAATAGCTCGAATTTGCTCTGTAAAATCTAAATAACTTAGAATCACTCCTACACGACATAAAACACATAATAAGTGCAAAACACTACTAATGAAAGCTCAACATAATTAAAGTGCAGTGAATTAGAGTGCAATAAGCGACTAAAACACGGGATTATAGCCTACCATCAGCCTTCAAACTTCGTCGAGCACGTAGAATCATACTTAGACATACAAGATCACGACCAAACTTCACGCACAAGTTTCGACCAATAAAATGAACCTATCCAAGATTCCGGAGCACCGCCCCGAGCCCGATAACACCAAAATCTACTCCAAGTCAAACTTAGTGAATTTCAAAATCTTCAAAATATAAACTTTCGATAATAAATGTCGAATCGCTCTTGAACCATCCGATAATCAACCCGGATATACTCCTAAGTCCGAAATCACCTTATGAACCTATAGGAACCTTCAATACCGACTTCGAGGTCATTTACTCAAAGTCAAGCCTTGGTCAACTCTTCCAACTTAAAACTTCTGAATTGAGAATTTTTATTCCAAATCAACTCCAAAATTCTCGAAAATCGAAACCAACCACACATGCAAGTCATAATACGAAAAGTAAAGCTACTCAAGGTCTCAAACCGTCGAACGACATTCTAGAGCTCAAAACGACCGGTCGGATCGTTACATTCTCCCCACTTCAACATACGTTCGTCCTCGAACGTGCCAAGAACCGTTTCAAAGTTGCCAAAATTACTGCATAACTCCTCATGTACCTACTCGTGCCACCACAATCCATAGGAGCGTATTATCTCAACCCAGACTGAAGATCCTTCCGGCTACCTTAGCCCATAAGTGTTAGAACCAAATTCTAACATCCGAAACTCTCTACAAGGTTTGATTCTAGCATACATACACCACATCAATCTCAACAAGTTTTAATCACAAAATGTAATGCATAATCCATTTGCCCATAGTAACATCCCCCAACCACAATACCTGTAAATTTATGAGCCTGATGCCCGTAATATAGCTCATGACACATACAAGCCCTATTCCAACCCTTGTAATACTGCAACGACGAAAGAGATGTGCCGGATCTCATAACCACCCTTCAAAATAATAAATCATGGAGTTCCTCCACTCAACAAGAACCATTGCCGCACTCTGAACTGATTTTTGACATTTTCCTCCTATTACATTATACAAATCCGATTGCACTGATTTCAGGTCCAACAACCTTGTCTCACCCAGTACAAGCTGCTCGGGCAACTAACCACATCAAACATCGTCTAAAATCTCATACGACATCATCAATGCGTCGACAAGCCATACTCGAATATGACCAATAAGGAAAAGCAAACTCGAGTATAGAACTATCCAGCCTGCGAAACGAATAAAACAACCAAAAAAATGCTATAAAACTACCTCATAGATGAGAAACAAAACACATAATATAAGTGTAAGAAATCATACCCAATCATCTCACTGTTGCGGCATGCAACCAGATCCACACATAATATTGTTGCAGCATGCAACTCGATCCAAATATCATACCAATGGCGGCGTTCCACCCGTTCCGCAAATAATTAGTAAGGGAATACCCATCGAGCCAAGATGCTCCTACCCACTAAATACACGTATATCAACCACAAGCACGCCAAATGCATATACATAACCTTGGGGAGACGGACAACGCTGTGCGCTACGAAAAAGCCAAGCACGACTAAGGTGCAACAACCAGCATTCTCGAGAGCTATCTCGTTCATATAACACCACAAGCTACACATGATCACAACACACGTGTAAATAATCAAGCCGTCTCACAACCCACAGGGCGTAAAAGAGTAATACGTGGAATAGATGACGACAGGAGTAACATCCAACGCCCGAAGACTCATCCATAAGCAATGCTATGCGGAATGAACACATCCGATCTGGTGTAGAACGTACAATCACGTTAGGCATACCAAGGGACCTCAAAGCCAATTCCAATCATCCCAAAATAGGTAAGTATCATTTCAAGATCCACAATGACCCCATTCATAACACATACAAACAACCGTCAAGTCCTGAACAAACTCTCGCAATCCGAAACCATAGGAACAGTGCATCTCTCAGACATCAACTCTCCAATCCATGACGGTACCAAAATCTCTATAACTGATCTCAATTCCTACTACTTAAATGACTGACATGTCACACCTGCATAATCACACCATGGGAATACTCCCACAACCTTCCGCAACAAATAACCAAAATTTGTACATCAATGGCCACCGACCATGATATTTGTGTAGTGCTTGTTAAGCATCCGCAAATCAATACCCAATACTTCTTCCAAAAAACAGACCATCCTTAGGCTACCCAAAGATAGTATAAGCATACCGTGAACATCTGAAATCTCCCCCCCTCCTCTGAGCTTGTGACATTTCTGTTAAAACTTAACCGCAACCTCGATCCTTCAATTCCAATTCCATACCGCTCACTGCAACTATCATGTTGTTATGTAAGAGTACAAGAATCTCATCATAACTCCTGAACTACATGTAGAATAAGCACTTCATTGGCTAGAAACCTTTCATTTAACTCATTTTAGGAGGAAAATCGCAACATGCAACCAACTTCCCAGAACCATAGAAAACGCAAACCTCTTATCGTGGTCTTAACTGCCATAACTCTTTCGGGAATCATTCACAGATAACAAAACCATCAGAATTAAATACCTCCAAATTAATCAAATTACGGAGATCGCCAAGCCGCAAGTATAGCCACGAAACACCTGTATAACCTTACCACACCGAAGGAACCAATTATTTTCTTAACTATGCTGATCCAAACCACTACTAAACTGACTGAACTTCTTTCGATTTCCCCTTGACTTGCCTTCAAAGAAACACCTTTTTTTACCAGTAGACAATGGATCCCAATTCACATTCATCCTGAGTGACCCCAAACCGCAAGATCACATCGCCTACCCATAAGACATTTTATACTCTTCTCATGCACTCAATAGTATCTCCAGCTGATACACCCGCTTTGAAAGATCTTCTGCGAATCCGAAGCCTTTCACCCTCCGCTGTAAAACTGGATCCTTAGCCACATGACGAACTTGAAAATACTTAGGCACCACACTTTAATTCTTGAACACACTAGAACCGTTATTGAGAGTCGACCACTCTAAGCTAGTCACAAATATAAAAACAGACAACTAGTGCTCCGTTAGCATACGAATACTCCAAAGAAGCAATCGAATGAATCCTTTCCCTTGTACGTCACATTCATAAGAAGTATAAAATCTGAGTCCTTCCACAACCTTCACATGAATTGGTAAGGTGAGCTGTAGCACATATCTATCAAATTCCTTGCTCGAATTACCCCGGAGGTTCTCTTTCTTAGTCATAACTAATCCGCCCACGTACAGATAACCAGAAACTACAAATACACATAACCATACGACCCAAGCATCAACTGTAGGCTCCCCCACTTGGCTTTAAGCCACTATCGCAAAATCCAAGGACCCACAATGACTTCTCTTCCTAACTACCATGATCTCACACCGTTACTCAGTTAAATTTCTCACAAGTTCTTTTTGTACTAATCATCAAACATCCTGAATCATCAGTCTTAAATGCACACTCAACTTCATGATAGTCGCGCCATCTTCCCCAGGCGATCCAGACCCACATCACAACACATGCCTCATGTTGGATAGAAAATAGAACTCTTCATAGGAACTTTATCAGAAATCATGCAATTCTTAAGCTTCTTACATGAGATGGCTCACCTATGTAACCTTATATCGAAATCCCCAACAACATTGCAATAGTTACATCCACTATGAAATCAGTCAATACTCCCGGATCCACACTCATCCGCCATCCATATGAATCCATTCATTCGGTTAACATCAACTGAAGGTCCAATAATCCTTTTAAAACTTGAAGCTATATTGTATCCCCAAATGATAATCAAGCATTCACATTCCTCTACATCCCAAGCAACTCTTTTCATCAAATTCAAGCTTCCTAAGTACCGAACTACCACCCCAAACGAAATACAAATACTTAGCCATTTGTCCACCATGACCCAAATCGCTCTAAACTTTCTCAAGCATGTGTCTATCCTACCACAAATTCCATACGATACACTATCACTCCCGCCCTTGTTAACCTATCTTCCTAAGCAAACTACTCGATCTATATTGCTCGTACTTGACCTGCTAATAATTCAACCACCGCGAGACATATCTCACCATGTCCTTTCTCATCATCCGCCACCAATCATACCGTCCCAAATCACGATCCATCTCCGTAGTATCCGAATAAATAGATTGCCCTCAACTCTAAGCCTCCTTAAGAATCATCTCCCTTGAGCCATCCATATTGGAAACACCGATCCGACTCTAAGGTTGCAATACACCGTCATCTCAGGTAACCGCTTCTTAGGTACCACTTCACAACACTGTTCCCTAAGGGAAAACAAATGAAGACCCTCATACTAACAAGCTTTAACACATTCAAACAAGGACGATGATACCACAACAGAAACAAGAATTCCGCCAAGTATGGAAATATCAAATCTCGCGACTCCGCCAACCAACGCCTGAACATCTATAGTCCAGTTGCCTCTCCTCCGCTAGAATTAAATGCTGAATCTTCTAGTCACAAACCGAATAAGCCTCCTTCCAAAGCACTCACTGCCACAACACATAGATAAACACCGTACCATTTACACCAACATTGCGCGAGCGTGAGAAGCATCGTAATACAACGTGTATAGCCGTGAACACGCAGGCAACACTAACGCTGATCTAGAACAACTGAACAACCCTCCACGAGGCAACAATAATAGTCCATTCACCTACGCTAGGAAAGACATCATGCGCTACATCCGCAGTATCTCCACAACTCATCGATGCCTAACTAGTATCACATGCTCGACGCTGCGTACGAATGAGTAGGAAGGAACTGAAGACATAAGCTTCAACGAAATCAAATCGCACGACAAAGAATCAAGAAAGGGAAGTTCTCCTAACAACCTTGTAGCCTCTCGAAGATAAGTACAGATGCCTCCATATCGATCCGCAAGACTCTATTAGGCTTGCTCATGACTCGTGAGACCTAAGTGAACCTAGCACTCTAATACCGAACTGTCACGACCTAAATCCCACTATAGGCTGTGATGGTGCCCAACGCCGATGTCAAACAAGCCAACAATTAAATTAACACATCACAAGTTAATCCAAAATGCATTTTGAAACCATTTAGGAAATAAAGAGTGGAAGTCGTTTATTTTTGTAGAAAATAGAGATTATTATTATAAATGTTCGAATGCGATCAAAATATAAATCAGGAAAATCATAGCGGAATATAACCAAGAGAAAGATCTAAATTCCCAAAACTAGGGAGTACAATACTAATACAACATATGTCAGAAGTATAAAATAAACATGATAAAATAAATGAATATGAGAGACTCTGTATGTTGCGGATCGTAACATGGACTGCAGCTCACGATAAAGTCCCTTCAGCAGCTGCACATATACGCCAAGATGAGCACCAACTGAGCCTGTCTCAGTACCTGCACAATTAGTGCAGAAGTGTAGCATGAGTACGTAAATCAATGCGTACCCAGTAAGTATCTAGCATAACCCTGAAAAAGTAGTGACGATGGATCAACATCAACATTTACTAGCGGTCCAATAAATCAAATAAAATAAAAGTAAATAGACATGAGGCATAGCAGGTAAACACAATGAAACAAATATAAGTGCATAATACGATCCTCTACAGAAGAATAAGCACAAAGTCCTTGATAACTGGATACTACCTCGAATGGAATACATAATGGTCAACACCAGATAAAATGTCACATCTTAATTCAGGAAAACTCACGGGTACACTGATTTCTTATCAAATTTTATGCACGATTCTGCCGAGGCAAACAACCCTATGCCATAAGAGTAAGGGCACGATTTTCTTCAGTGGCGGCTAGATCCCATAATAGTACTGCTGAGGCGTGCAAGCCGATCCCATAATCGTGTACACTGTTGAGGGTCGATCGGCACGAACTATAAATACATCTCATAATACTATCGTGGCGTACGACCTGATCCCATAATGATACTGCTGCGGTGTTCAGCCCAATCCCACAGGAATAGTGAAACTTGACGAGTCACTGGCCCCACTCATGAATATATGTGCGAGCTATAAAGTTCAAGAATCCGTTGGACAAATAGGTACGATGCGGGATAAATCCATAAAAGGAGGTATAAGTTCCATGACTAATTATGTAGCTCGTCAAGTATTTAAGGTAGCAATATCGATACTCTATACAAGTCCAGTCTCAAGATAAATATGATAATTAAAGCATTTAAGCAAGCAAAGATAACTCAAATAATGCAGTTAAAGCATGAAGTTAGTCTAAGTCTACCCGGACCTAATCATAAATTCTAGCATACTCACGGACACTTGTCACTTCATACATGTGTAGCTCCCACAACATGTATAACATAACAAGTATAACACGTACGAGGTAAATTCTCCTCACAAGGTTAGACAAGAGACTTACCTCGCTCTGAAATCCGATAACCGGCTCCAACGCCTCTCTAGCACCTCAAACCAATGCCAACCGTTCCGAAACTAGTTAAACAACGTGCAAACTAATTAAAATATACTTCAAGACTCGTAACTTAACAATTAGAAATAATTCTCAACTCTACATGAAAAGTCAACAAAGTCACCCCCTGGTCCACACGCCCGGATTCCGTAAATTTTCAAAGATAAATGTTACCCGTAGCACCACAAACTCATAAATATATATATATATATATAGTTGATGTATTTAACTTACAACAATAATCACTTACCTCGTGATAGATGATGAAAATGACTTCTCCAAATTGCCCAAAAATTGCCCAAGCAAGAGAGAAATGAATTGAAATGAGAAAATTCTGACTTACCAGCTTATACAATGCTCAGGCGACCATTCATCAGAAACGCGACATGTCACTTGCATTCACGAAGCACACCTAGCTCCTGCTCCAACAATCTTCTTAGCGAACGCGAGAGGACTCATGAACGTGATGCTTTACCAAGTCGGCCGGCCCTTTGCGAAGGCGACCACGCCTTTGCGAACGCGAAGGCCAAAACTCCCAGCCCAGCTTCTCATTTCGCGAACGCGACCCAGATATCACAAACGCGTAGCACCACTGCACAGACCTTCGCAAACGCGATTCGCCTATCGCAAACTGCCTCCAATTCAAATCCTTCTTCGCGTACGCTGCTCCCCACACGTTCGCGAAGGACAACACAAGCAGCTGCAAAACACCCAAATTTGGTCTGAAACCATCCCGGAACAAACTCAATGTCCCCGGACCCCATCCAATCCTACCAATAAGTCTCAATACTTTATCCAAACTTATCCAAAGGCTCTATACGCCACGAATAACATCTAAACCACGAATCGACGATTAAGATCCTTCTTTTAACTTCAAGCCTTCAAATTTCTCGTAGTTAGACATACCGGATCACGACCAAACTTCACGTACAAGTCCCGACCAATAAAATGAACCTATCCAAGGTCTTGGAACACAGCATGGAGCTGGAGAATACCAAAATCCACTCCAAGTCAAACTTAGCGAATTTCAAAACCTTCAAAATGCAAACTTTATGATAATAAGCGTTGAATCACTCTCGAACCATCCGATACTCAACCTGAATATACGCTTAAGTCCGAAGTCACCTTACGAACCTATAGGAAACTTTAAATCCCGACTCCGAGGTCGTTTACTCAAAAGTCAAACCTTGATCAACTCTTCCAACATAAAGCTTCTAAATTGAGAATTTTCTTTCAAATCAACTCCGAACTTCTCGAAAATCAAAACCAACCACACGTGCAAGTCATAATACATAAAGTGAAGCTACTCAAGGTCTCGAACCGCCAAACGACACGTTATAGCTCAAAACGAGATCGAGTCGTTACAAATGGTGAAAGTGCGGGAGGCAATGGTGGAAGTTATGGTGGAGAGAAAAAAAGAATAATAAGAAAGAAATGAAAAGAAAAAAAAATCTGTGTTTTGGGCTCTTCACGCGCCTAGTGGGTGAAACTCACTCTATGTACCAACTCGGCAAAAAGGGCCTAATTGGAACAAGTTTTAGATAGTGTAAGTACTTAATAGTAACACCCCTAAGTTTAGGTGTGTAAATGAAAAATTATGCCAACTTTAAATGTGTCTGTATGTGTTCAGCCTTCTTTTTTTTTATTAACACTCTTTATATGATTGTAATTTTCGCTAGTGGTTGTTTGCTTGCACAAGTACACCTTTTTTCCTTCTAAAGCTACCCAAGTAACCGCCTTACTTTTTTTAGCGCTTAGTCTTACAAATTAAGTACTTTTAGAGGTAAAAGGTTTATAAAGTCAAATAAAAACAAAGATTATAGACTTGTAATATGATTCCCAAGGAAAGGGTTTACAGACTCAAAAGGGTACTATAAAAAATATTAATAATGGTAGGCAATTAAAGCTCAATGGACTAATAAAAGAAATGCCTAAATCATTTCGTAAACTCAACAAGATTTACTTATTTCACTTCGTCCCACATACGGAGAAAGTTTTAGACTAGCACAAAATATTACAAAATACAACTTCATATCTCTCACACACGTCGCACATGATCCAATTAGGACGGTTTCATTCCAACTCTCAAGCCAAAGCAAATAATTACATAGCCAAGAAATATTATGCAACAAGCACCAGATGAACATACGTGTCAAGAGAAGGTGTCACGGGACAAGCTATCCAAATTCCTAACGCATCAACGGTGTAAGGGGTTGTTTTAGTTAAATAAATATCAACCGTCAGTCTTAAAAGTCGACAGGTGTTACGAATTTAAAGGTGCACCTGAACTGGACGGATGGTGTACTGGAGGTGAACCTGTTCCCCTGCAAATAATGATGGTATCTATTAACACCAAAATTCGAACCAGGGCTATCAAGTAGCCACAGTGATAATCCCATACAACATGGCCACAGGAAGGGATTTTGTGCAAACAAACTACTTAAGATTACATAAAGTTATTCCTTTGCTAATCTGGCATTTCAACAACTAGACAACAATTTTTAAGTTCTTACGAATACAATATCAGTTGCTGAATATAGTAGGTTCATAAGTTTAGTTTCCAAATTGAACGAATGGTGCTTTTACTGTTGTCTACAAGCAATCACCAAAAACATCTAGATTGCTTGAGAGTTAAATTCTCTGCTCATAAAATGAAGAAATGCTTACTTTTGTGTAGAAGGTAAGAAGCCATGATCCGTACAACTACTAATTGTATCTCTTATGATATTGTCGATATCATACTTGAAAGAAAATCCCAGGTCTCTCAATTTCTTTGAAGATATCTCGGAGGGGATCTCCGAATCATGTCCTCCTCTCGCTGGCCTGAAACATTGAGAATAAAACTGTTACTTTTGTTGCAAAATTATTCACATTAACTGTAACTTTTCGGAAGAAATGGATAGATAACCTGTCTAAAGCAGGGCTAGGATACTGTCTTGTAAGGTGATCGATAACTTCAGACATAGCCCAACTCCGAGCACAGCACATATATCGTCCTTCTGCTTTCGTGTTCTCCATGAGAAATATGTGAGCAGAGCATATATCTTCGACATGAGCTAATGCAATTGATCCCATTCTTGAGTTCACAGCAGTGAGTATAGCTAACAATTCAGGATCACCTATGAAAGTAAAAGGACTAAAGCTGAAAATAAACCAATTGTAAAGTTTATGTTTGACAAATGTAACATGAACCAAAAGTGTGGTAAAAATTCATTTTGCTGAATTAGAAACTAAAACAGGAAGAAAGGAGAGAAAGCAAACCTGTTATTGGTGACAAGAGAACTTGAATGCTTGATGGAACTGTAGGAGTGAGGAATGGACCAGCTACAGTTGGTGTGATTATTGAAACAAAATCAATGCCATTATCCTTTGCAAATTGGAATGCTGCCTCCTCTGTTAAAACCTTTACTAGTACATAAATCTACCAAAGACATTTTCCGATTACAAACTATAGAAGTGCACTTAGTATCATGATAAATAATTTAAACTAGTACTCCATCTGTTCCATTTTATATGGCATTGTTTCCTTTTTAGTCTTACGAGAAAGAATATTATTTTAATGACATGCTCTAATAGCCATAAAAACATTATACCATCTTTAAGAGCATAAATTCTAAGAATATTTTTGGTATAGGGGAAAAAGAATTACCCAGCCACTAGGTTTTGTGTGGTTAACATGTTGGACAGGTATTTTGCAGGATTCATCGACAAGAGGTGTCCAGTTTCCATAGCTGTCTCTGGCAGTCATTGTACTAATTGATGATGTAAAAACGACTCTTTTTACAGAGTTGGATTTCAAGCAGGATTTGAGAACATTGAAGGTGCCCTGGATTGCTGGCTCTAAGACATTTTGTTGAACATAGCTAGCTGTCTTCAAGTTGAAACAAGCCAAGAAATTGAATACTTGTGTACGCTTACTTTGGGACTTACCAATAAAACTAATGATTTAGACAAGCATGTATTTTTACCAACATTTTGTGTGGCTTGTACTCCGAATTCCATGGGTGCAGCAACATGGAATAGGCCACTGCAACCTCTCACTGCTTCGTCGAAGCTCCCTTCTTCTCTTAAATCAGCTTTGAACAATCTTAGCCGCTCACTCGCCCCCGGCAGCTTCAGCAGATGGGATGACTTCTCTGAAAAGGTCAAGATTGAGGATTAATTAATTATGAACTCATCATATCAAACAAATAAATATTTTAGTGATTTTTCATATAACAATACTAAATTTAATTGAACCATTAAATGTAAGCTGCTTCGGCGTCGATTGTTGGGAGGTTAATTTGTCGTACCACCGGAGGCGGATCTAGGATTTGAAGGTGGCGGGTGCCATAGTTTTCTTTAATGTATATCTTGTAATGATTAATACGGAATTTGTTAGAAACTTTTATTCGGGTTTTTTGAGTTTATTCGGGTCAACCTTATAGGTATTTTTTATTTACAAATATAAAAATTGCATCTGAGATATCAAAAAACAAACATAATTAGTATTTTAAATAAGGAATAACACCTTTATTTTAACAGCACAAGTAAAATCAACATTTCCACTAGGCAATTATATCTTATTCTGTAAGATAACATCTTCAGTAAAAGAATTACATCGATTAGAATAAGAAAATCTTAAAAAAATATCTTCAATAGGTAAATTATGTCCCATAAGTATAAAATTAAATAAATTACAAGTTCCCAAAAATCAAAATCATAAATCTCATAAATTTTTAAGCAATGTTTACAAAAATTTTTATCATAATTTAATAGTAAAGAGATATAAATTATATTTAAGAACCATATAATAACACAAATTTTTATGTATAATAAACAAAGATGGAAAAAATTGATCTCAATCCAAAAATCCCATTAAAACCCAAGTTTTTCGGATTTGAAAGAAGAAAACTCATAAATTTAAGATGAAGAGGAGTGTTTATTTTATATATTTTAAAGTTTTGGAGTCTCTTTTTTGAGTGTTTTTGTTAGAGATCATACATAAAATAATAGAATAGAGAAAAGAAAAATATAAAAAATAATAAATAACAAATAGAAAATTGGGAGGCAGCCAAAAAGAGAAATAACTGGGACAAATAAAAAGCACAAAGAAAAGAGGAAGTTGGACAAGGTTCAAGATAAATTCTAACTTGAATTTTACACACGAGAAAAGCTTTCAAAAATGTCTACCAGCCATAACACCTTTATCTAGTTTAGGATCACGAATGACAAAATCAAATATTTAACCTAGTTTAAGGAAATTTCTATACATATATATATATATATATATATATATTATATACTGAATTCTTCTCAGAAATTCCCTTCTTTGGATGAACTCCAAAAAGCAAGTCGAGTTTTTATATGGAGTACGACCAACACGAGTTTTTATATACGCTACATACTATAGAATATACAAGTCTCAGTCATACACCATATTCTGATTTCTGTGAAGCAGTAATATTCCGTTTCACGAATGCTAAAATAGACTAAAAACTACCACCTTCATAATCATATTTAATACTCTTTCTATATTTTCTTTGCTAATTTAATTTATTGAGTGAAAGCAGACAGGTCGAAACCTACCAGCTCTTTTATATATATATATATATATATATATATATATATATATAGTGAAAACTAATAAAATTTTAACAAGTATCATGTACCATGATTTAAGGGCTAAAAATTCTAAAGGCTGAACCCATTGGATCTAAATCTTATACCCACCTCAAGTTATATTAAAGTAACTAAATTTACAATGAGAATAAAGTCTCATGCACGTTGATTTTCGTTATATCAAGTAAAATTTAATGATTTTAGTGTTATAAGGAATAAAATTTACTATTGTTATAGTGATCCTAAGAATTAAGGAGCAGAACAGAAACGAACCTAGACGGCGCACAGTAGCATGGACCTTGCAACCCATTTGAAGGAGAGACCTAACCAACCATGAACCTATGAAGCCACTGCCTCCTGTTACACAATAACTCTTCAGCTTCTCCTCCTCCATGCTTTCTCTTGAAGAATTAACCAAAACCACTTACGACACAAATCAGAAAGCAGCTTGATTAGAATAGAGGAGTGCTTAAGTAAGGATCAAATAAAAAAGTGGGAAGACATCTTTGTAAGTAGCGCCTTTACTAGCTCCTTTCTTGTCTTTATACGGCTTTTATGTACTATTTAAGTGATAAAAAAAACAATATCTTGTCTGCCCTTTCTTGGAAACCCCTATTAACTCACACTTTCTATCTCTTCATTCATTTTTTAATTCTTTACCGATTCCCTTCGTCCAGATGTGTCATTTTTTTAATTTATACAATGTGGTGTAGAGTGCTTCTCACAGAGGCATGCTTCATTATCAGATTTTAAACAATAAAGGGAGTGTGAGCACCTAATTTTTTATTATTTTTTAGTATGTAAATATTCTTTGAGTTTAATTTACATGTGAGCACGTGATTTTTACCGCACCCGAATTACCTTTATAAAAATCATTAAATAAGTTTTAATTGAGTGATAGTCATTTTTAGGATTTTATTAGGTTCTTAATTACTCAATAGTAGTTAATTAATTCATGAAAAATACTAAAAATATATATATGCATTTGCATTTAGGATTTTTTTTTTTTTTTTTTTTTTTTTTTTACATTTTTAGGATTAAGTTAGTAATTGTTGACTTTATAATCGAGAAAAATCATAAAAATAGTTTATTTTATACTTTCCTAGTTTAATATTTAGTTCCTAAGCCAGCTTTATAAATACTTATTTTAGCTAATTAAGAAGGAATTAGAGATAAGTAATAAAACAAAAAATTACTAGAAAAGAAGGGGAAAAGAACTGGGCTGGTCTGAGATTAAAACCAGCCCAATTTCAATCAATTAAATTAACTAGCCGGCCCAATTATCTCAGCAGCCCAAAAACAAGCCCGTCCCCTTTGATAAATCCAAACGACGCCGTTTTGTTCAATCCGACAAATTCATCTGAGCCGTCAATCTTGATCAAATCCAACGGCCCAGAACCCTTCCTCCCATCCCCTATAAAGCTGTTCCAAACGAACTCCCCCCCCCCCTTTTCAGTTCACTTCCGCCCAAACACCCCATCTATGTCCAAACCCTAGCCGCCCACTCACTCTCACCAGCCATGGCCATTCTCAGCCATTGTCCGGCCACTGTTTCCGACCAAAAACTACACCAACTCACTCCCCCATCACTCTTTCACTCCCAATCGACCTTAAAATTAGACGATTTAAGACAAAATCGAAAAGAGCCTAACATGCAAAGAGCCGAGTTGAAGGTTTGATTTTGAGTATAAAACAACTTTAGCCATGTATTCTTAGCAAGAACACATGGTTAAAGTTAATTTTAACTTGAAAATCAAAGTTTGAAAAAATCAGTAGTCCAAGGTATCTCTCATTTCTTCGATTCAGTTTCATTTCTTAGCTTTTATTAGGGTTTCTCTTCTTCTACCCTTTTTTTTTACTCTTGTCAGCTTTCTCTGATTTTTGGGAGTTTTACACAGATAGCCATTTTCGCTTTTGATAGGTTTAATCCACAAAATTAGTTTAAAATAGGCCGAGTCGTCAAGTGGCTATAAGCTAAAGAGTTTCACGGACGAAACTGATTTTGCAATAAAAGGGAAGCCCAGTTAGGTTTGGATTTGTTAATTTCGGCCCAGAAAAAATTAAAGTCAGGAGTGTTAGTGGAAGATTCTAGAAACGGGTGAGGAAGTCAGATAAAGGATTTGTGAGGGGGTGAAAAGCACTTTCTGAAAGCTAGAAACAGATTCTGTTATAACAAACACATGCAAAGGGGAATGATGGGTGAGTGCAGGGAGTTCTGGCGTGAGTGGGGATTCTGAAACAGAAAAGGGAAATAAAAGAAATTCAAAAAGAAAAATAAAAGAGGAGGGGTCAGGGGAGTTATAAAAGGGAGGTCGTTTTCATAGTGAGGGGGTTCCATTTTTTTTGGAGAAAAAGTCTGAAATATTGAAAGACAAAAACAGAGCAAGTAAAAAACAGAAGCTAAAAATTGGAGCGGGAGAGAACACTGGAAAAGATTGAAAGAAAGAGATAAAAAAAAAGATAGAGGATAGAGTATTCTATTCTGTTTTGAGAGAAAGGAGTCTAAGGAAAAGAATCAGGAAGAAGCTGTGATCATTGCTGACGATTTGCTGCTGCTGTCTCACAACCAAGTTTGATTATAGTTTTTTTTAGGTATGTCTTAACATTCTGTAATTTTAAATTCAGTTGCAAGCAAATGATTATGCGAACTGTTTGAATCTATACAATCAACGTGTGTACTTCATGCTACTGTTTCACTGTTGATGGTTATTGTTCGATTGATATGTTGGTAGTGCTGGTTCCTTATGTTAATGTCAAATCTAACTGAGTTCGCAACGATAAAAAGCCATTTGGATTTCATTATTGCATTTTTGGTAATCTTTGGGATTTTCAATGCTATCGTTAAACCTTAGATGGGAGTAGTTTGCTGATGTTTGTTTACTGACGTCGTTTATTGATGTTGCTCACTGTTGATATCACTGATGTTTTGATATCACTGATGGGAGTTGTTGGTATTACTGATGTTGTTGTTTGCTAATGGAATTTAGCTGAGTTCATGATGTGGTTTACTGAGTTCGCAATAATTTTAGCTGGAATCCGTCTACTAATGTTGTTGGTCACGTACTGCCATTAGCTCGTTAAATAGTATAATTGAACTTAGTGACCCTGTCGCCACATTACTATCATATCCTTTGCCAGTTAAATGTAGCTAAAATCGATCGAAATTGGGTGCAAAAGCTGTCTGAGTGATTGTTGATAATAGTACTGTTCTGTTTTGTTAACTGTGTTGAAATATGGACTAGCTGTCGAGAGGAGGGTGGTAGAACCCACCGATAATCTGAAGCATTTACCTTGTAATCACTCAAGATTTCTCGTATCAAGGTTATTATTCTGGGCAGTAACACTGTTAGGGTACAAATCCATGCTATAACTGTGTGTGTGTTCAACAACTGTGCTTGGCAACTGAACTGTGTTTGGTCTAGTTTTGAGCATGTTTGCTGTGAGGTTAATGAAAAGTTCGGTATGTAACTGTGGGTATTAATCTGCCAGCTGCGTTTGTAATCAGATAGCTGTGAGACTATGCGTAGAAATGAACTCAGTGAAACATTGGTTATATATATTCGTAATTGTATCGGGACTGTTTAATCCCTAGGAACAGATTCATTCTACTGCAAATTTGAATTCGCAGTTTGTTTTTGTTGAATTGGTTGTGCTGGAGAAATGGTATTGTTAGTATAAATTCAGATTACGACGTATTTGTGAAAATGTGTTGACCATATTTGCAATTAAATGGTGCCAACTTATCTACTGTAAAGCTTTCTTGTTGTAAAGGATGTTATTAGATGAATTTCGAGTATCTTAGTCAAGATATTGACAATAGCGCCTGTAAGGATATCATTACTAAGTTTAATAATGACATGTAGTATTAAAAATTACTTTAAGATAGTAGAGGTGTGCCATACCATTAATATCGATCATCTATGGCCCTCTTAGTTAATTAAAGTATAATATCGGCGCAAATGAGCCTTAACTCTTTAAATTTTAGTGATTAGGCCTTAAACACGATTAATTGTGTTGCCACTATGGGTACGGTTCCCGTGACATAGTGACAATACGAATTTCGGGGGTGCCTTTAGGTGACTCGATTTTAACAAATATTTGAATAATGAATTTCTTTAAATTAATCTGAGGTGTGCCATACCAAATAAATTTACAAACATATGGCCCTCATTAATTAAACACTTAGAAAATTGAGGTGCGCTATTTAGCAAATTTCATGGCCCTCGAAAAGTTAAAAACGCGTAGCTGCTTCAGGCGCGTTATTTTAATAATTGAATTTCCTAAACTCGGGTGCGCATTTATGTGACCCAAATCCAAAATTCCGATGTTTAATTAAAAGATGTTACAAATTACGGGTGCATTTATGTGACGTGATTCGTGACATATTTTGATTAA